>JAMXBB010000011.1:92015477-92044291 GCA_024138015.1 Lumnitzera littorea
GTAAAACCTCAAACCCTACCTTACTGGTTAAATACTTAATTAGACGCAAGTCAGCTGCCGATTATTTAAAAATATATATAATCGTTTTAGCTAAAACCCTAATGTTTTCGTAACTATTACGAAAGTTAAATTTAGGTTTTGTGTATATAGGATTCCCTAATAGTTAAACTGTTGACAACTTGAGTCTCTTGTAGTAAGCATCTAAACAGGTAAATTGGGATTATAGTTTTACCGCTTATTGGGATACTGTATTAAAGTATCTGGAGGTTTAAGAGTACTTCTATTTGTGATTGTAATTAGTTGCTAGTGCGCATGCCATATATATGTTTGGTAATTCAGTTGTGACAGGAGTTAATCTCCCCGGCGTGTTGTTCTACATAATCTCATTATTTTTGTACTGTATGAGCTTACTTGATCACCAAAATTATAATTAATAATTGTTTAACTACAACAAAATTGGACATATATAACACCTGTTAGGGGAAACGATTAGGGGTATTAGATAAAATACCAACTTCCTTTGATGAGGATAACTAAAATTGTTCTTTCTCCATTCTTAATCGAACTAAGTGATAAACAATGAGGTTGCGACAAGGGTAGAGGCCATAATTCGTAGGTGGTTACGGGAGGAGGGTGATCTCCATTGCACAAGGCCAAGTTTGGTCTAATTTAAATCACGATAAAATTCCTCAATCCGAGTTAGAGCAGATATAATTTCTCAAATCACAATGGACTAAATAATATTATGTGATATTTCATATAATTGATTGCATTATATTTCATCATAATTAATAACCTTGCTTGTGATTATTTAGTACTCTTCTAACTCCGTCCCCCTTACCGAGCTAGTTGTGCTCACACCTCTATAAACTTTTTTGCAGATACTGAGTAAAGACCAAAATGTTCAAATATACCCACCCCTAAGTTAGTATGCTGTTGACTGGAAATATGAGAAATGAAGAATCAATTGAACCTAAGCTTTTGACTTTTATTTTGAGTTTTGAGGTTTTGAGGAAACTAACTCAGAATTCCTGAGAACGTTCACTAGTTTCCCGACTTATTGTAAATAGTTTACAAAACCTGTGTTTTTTTTTTTTTTTGGTAAACTCTGATTATAAATTAAAAGTACAGATGTGAGACATTTATATAAATACTGTTGTATTATGAAACAACAAATTATATAATATAGGTATTTTGTAAAGTTATACCATAGGTTTGATTACTTACAGGTATTAGATCAAATGCTTCAAGTTGGTTAAGTCATATATGCCTTATGTAGACTATATCTACGATAGTAGTTGCGAGGTCAGCTTCTATCTTAGATTAGTTTATACGGCGAGACTATTACAACTCCTCTTATTTGGGGCATGACACATATATATCTTTTATATAATATTTTATGCCCATTATTAATTATATTACTCCTATAACTATAATATATTTTTAAGTGTTTGTTAATTTTTGAAATCTATGTTGCGCGTATTCGATAATATAATTACGATATAGTAAATTCTTATTATTTTAACTATATTTTTAATATTTTATTATATTTTTAAATTCTGAACTTACGTAATCACTTCAACTAATGTCCCGAGCTTATATGTAAGTTTTTACATTAATCGAGTTAGTTTTACCGATACCCTAAATTTATCCGCTCAATTCCTATTCACTGAGTTCAATGCTCACAATTACTATATAGTAAATATATATTATTCTTTCCTTCTTCATCTTGTACTTACATGATTTAATTCATCTCACTGATAAATGCAATCCTTTAAATGATAAGAATGGAACTTCATGTATGAAGGATTTACTTTTTTTAATTAGGTCATGTAAAAGTTGAAAATCATATTATGAGTAATTTTTTTCATAATGGATATGGCTCTTGATTACAAATTTTTGAAAAAGAATAAACATTCTAATAGCAAAAACATATCAATAATATAAAGTTGCACATGATAGAACAAAACATTATAAATGGTAAAAGCTATTATTAATGAAAATTTATAAGTAATGAAATACTACATATTTTTTGTTTGATCAAGCAATGAAAAACTACATAAATTCTATTAAATCATGCTAAGATTATAACTATGCCATAATTTTTTTTTTTCTCTATAGACATTTATGCCTCTTGGATACGATATATATATATATATATATGTATATAAGAGATTTAGACAGTGAAAAGTTATGATGAAAAAATCATAAATCATACAAAATATACTACTAATAATAACTTACAAAAGAAAAAAAATTTTTCAAAATTATAAATATTAAAAGATGTATGGCCATTTGCAAGTTTTTTCATATATTTTTTAATTTTTTTGAATTTTACTAGTTCAACACAAGTTATTGCAAAATATCTTGTTATAATATCATCTCGACATAATTTACTATCATAAAAATTAGTTAAATTTTACTCATAATTTTTGCCAAATTTTGTGGAGTTATATATTAGTATTAAATATAAACAATTTGTTGAATGAAAGAATATTTGGAGTTATCTTAATACATAAAGATTTTTTAAAAGAATGTTTGAAATATAAATAATTTGTTGAATAAAAGAAGATATGGAGTTATTTTAATACATATAAATCGTTTAAAGGAAGATTTGAAGTTATTTATTGGATAATATGCCATGCCAGTAAATATTGGTTTGGGTAATTATTTTTTAAAAAATTTCTATTATTGTAATAATTTAGTTCATTTTTTTATAAGTTACAAATTTATGACTTCTTCAATTTATTATATTGTTACAATAATGATTATATATATATATATATATATTATATAATAGTTGCATGCCTTATTGATATAAACAATAGCTTTATGAATGGTTGTCAAAACTTAATGAGCTAGGTTAACAACTTATATATGTTGTTGCATTTATTTAAGCAATTATTAGTAACACGACATATTTGTTGCCACAACTTGCATTAAAGTTGTTGCAACAACAATTTTTATAAGCTGCTTAAAATTGGTGCTTTTAAACAACCTTTTAGGCAACATAGAAAACTCCAATACATTTAAGCATCATTCATTTAATGTGTTGTAAATCTAGTGCTGCCATAAGTTTTTTTCTTTTTTTATTTTTTTTGGTGTAGTGATGGTTTTGTTGATAAGTTGCCCACAGTTTGGTATGAATGGCTTGGGATACTGATGTGTGGATTTGAATCCCAAACCAAGGTTAAATGGGATTATGGCCATGTTTCTCTATTTCATGTCTATTTGGCAATTGATCAATATCTATTTGAATAAACTTATTTGGCTACAAATAGATAAGAAAAAGACAATAACATAATTACACACATGACCTCATTGAAAAACTAATTTCATAAAATCTAATTACACATATGATCTCAAACAAAAATAGATAAGATAATTTTCTAAATAATCAATTTTAAACAAATACAGGTAAGATATAAACAAGATATAAATAAGATATAGATAAAAAAAAAAAAAAAAAAGACAATCCAAACATAAACTATATCTTAAACTTTATGCTTGTTATAGAAAACTACTTGCAATGCTTGCATTCATAAGATTATCTAAACTAGTATATACTTGACAACTTATTTCACTTTCTCTCTCTCTCTTTTTTCCTTCTGTATGGCGTTTGAGAGACTATCTACTGCTTCATTGAGTCGCACGCTCTGTGTTCTCTGTGTTCACTTCTCACTTGACTACTTCTATAGTTATCATCAAAAGAAGCAAGGGACAGACTATGATCCAATGTGAAAGAGAACTCCCTATAGCTATGCCGACAGAAATATATCTGTTTTTGTACCTTAGACCTAGAAATGATTTCGAAACTTGCCCATTTACTTTTGATAAACTATTTGGATTTTCTACGGTCCAAGAAAGCCATGAAATATTTAAGTCCATAGTTATTTTCATGCAGCGTAATTATATTTAATATGATTAGATTTAACAATCAAACAATTGTATGAAGTCTTACGGTCTTTGACATACTGTAAGGTGGTTGTCATGAAATGGGTGCACATATCGCGCGTAACAGCCTTGGAGCATCATTTTACTACGCCACCTATAAAGTCATTATTGTCCGGAACTCCCAGCTGACGGTTTCCCTTTTTACAATAGTATTTCACCTTTTCAGAACAATGTTTGCTTTGTTTTCATTGTGTTGAATCTGTTGCTGTGTTGTAGAAGAAAGTTTCCTCGAATGGGGGAATGTTAGGTCCGTCCAATTATTTGAAAACAAGCTAGGTACTTAGGTTGTTTTATTCCTTTTTTTTTTTCTTTTTTTTGCCAACCTAGGTGCATGTATCCATATTCTTATGTCAAAGTAGGCGACTCATCGAGTAGGTTATTTCTGTGGTAGCTAACCGTGTAGTGCAGTTAATGATAGGGAGTATAATCTAATTCATTACTCTTTTTTAATAAATTTTAAGCATATATTAGCTATAATGAGTAATTAATAGTGATACAAGTATAGCTATCATGACTACTCATTAGGTTTATAAACCGAGTTTCATTTCACCCTCACTCAAAATTATAATATGATAGTTGATCATAAAAAAAGAAAAAAGAAGTATATTTTTACTTACAACTTTTGATTATTTAGGTCTAAAATAATATATCTCTATCATTTCGTTACATCTCAAAAATGTCGAATTTCCCAACAATAACATATATATTAATAAACTTCTAAAATGTTATTACAATTAGGAGCGACGCAGAAATGCACCAATCTCCATTTCTATTACTATTTGGAACGTATTATAAAATGGTAAGACATAAAACTCTTCAAAGGGCCCTAACATAACATACTTTTTCAGTCATTTTGTCATTCCAGGAACTCTTATCCTAACATACTATTAGTTGTCAGTAACTCGTTTTGATGTAATTTCAAAGTATGCCAGCCTCTTTCGTCACATAGCATCCTCTGTTCCTATCCATGATCCACCACATACGGCCGTTTTATGATTGCTTTCAGCCAAATAAGGATGGCCAAATTACCCCAACAACTTAAAAGAATTGTCCAACTTTAAATGTATAGTATAAAAATAATAGGAAATCACGAAGCCTTGCCACCTTTCAATTATGATTAGCATATGAAAATCTAAAATTGGAATCAATTCGAGTCTGAATTCCTTTTATATACATGAAAATTATACGATAGAAACCCTTATATACAGTAAAATATAGCCATCTTGATTTGTCATAGGCGTAATGGTCATATCTTGTTTCATAACCTATCTTGTAGCAGAAAAAGTAGCTAGAGAGCACAAGTACGACACAATAAAATGGCTAGAGAAATATCTTCTAAGGCCAAACTTCACAGCTTAATTGGCCTATTGTTTATTCTGCTGCTTCTGAGATTAGGTTATTTGTGTTTTTTTCTTTTATTAATGTAGTTAACTCAGTAACATTTTTAACATGAAACCATTTATTGTTCACTGTTTATTTATAATTAGTCCTCTAAGTTATGGAAAGGAATATTTTGTAATTTGTATATACATTATTGAAATTGTACTCAACAAGCATAGTGTTGAAGTAAAGTATATATTATATAATTAAGATTCTTAGATTTTCTGAACCTATTTTAAAAAGGGTGGTCCTACAAATCTGTGAGTTAAAACATATAATTTGCAAAATTTTTGTAAAATTGTATATATTTTTGACCAATCAATGAAACAAAATAGGATATAAAGAAAAGAAGACATGGTGCTACGATTAATTCGTGCTTATCTTCTAGCTCTCTCTCTTTCCCTCTATATATACATTTTTTATCTAATAATATAAACTTGTGCTTTCACTCACTTGAGTATGTTATTTATATGCATATCCTGAGGTGCAATACATATTTATCAACATTTTAAAAAAATTATATAATTACAAATTATATAAAAAATATTATTAAAATATCAATACTATGTCGTATTTGGAAGAAGCAACATTAACATTTGAACCTCAAGATGCAACATAGCATTAGTACACCAAAAGCAATATAACATCTTAAAATATAATATATGTACAAATACTAGTGTTGCATCTTCAAAATGCACTATAGTTTTAAATACACTTTTAAGAACGTCAAATCTTGAAGATGCAACATAGTATTGATATTTTGATATTTTAGTAATATTTTTTATATAATTTATAATTATGTAATTTTTTTTAAATTTTGATGGTAAATATGCAACTTTCTCTATATCTTGACTTGAAAACTAGTTATTTAGCTTGATTAGCTTGCAAAATTTTATTTTCAAAAATCATTACATGCAATACTATAGAAAGGTGAGTCCACGTTTGAGGAGTTGTATAAGCCGATTCTATATCTTTCATTTGAGTGGAAAGTGAACATCGTTGAAAAGATTAAATGCATCGAACTCGATTTGTACTAAAGATACAACTTGGCACATTTATGAGAATTTGTTTATGGTTTGGTCTTTCGACTCATATAGCTAATATGGATCATTTTATGCAGTTTTTGTATCAGGGCGAAGACTCATTAGACAAGATACTTTTGCCTTTATCGGAATGTGTTCGGACATCCCCGATTGCAATAAGCAATGCCTTTTGAATGGCTTTCCTGGGGGAGGAAGATGCATTAAAATGGGTTAGGATCCATATGCACCATTTGGTTGCTACTGCACTTTCTAGAATGTTTTTACCATAAAAGAAAGGAAAAATAAAATTCGAGGTTCATTCTAGTGCATTGATTAGCTATTGTATTATTCAATTTATTTCAGCCATGTGAATTCATGTTTCATCGAATCACATTCGATTCGAATAAATCGCATGGCATGGAGTTAGATTTCTGTTTTGTTCTTCTAATTGTATTCAAATAGCTGAAATTTCATGTTAAACAGTTAGATCAAGTAGTGTTTAGTTAGTAGAATAGGCCACTCTAATGAGAATTAGACCGTAAAATATAACGAATACAATACAGCATAACCTTCTTATACCACATTCAATAAGCATATTTTTGGGCACAAGACTATATATACATGTATGTATATCTATATATTAATATATATATTTATAGAGAGAGAGAGAGATATGGAGTTTCTGGATGATTAGGTAACTTGTTATAAGGTTATTTTCGAAAATTCAGAAATATAATTATTTCGTACAATCAAATAGATTTTTATACCATAAAATATACGGTACAAATCATTTAGATTTATATTTTATGCTAATATCTTAAGGCCCCTTTAATCTAGTAACTTAGGCCAGGATATAAACTAAATAATAAATCAAAGAATTTGTTCTATGCTATACTATAAAAATATATGGCTAAAAATGATACCTTAATAATTATTGGTTGTTGCACATAACTTAGGGGGATAAGAAAGTTGGAAGTTATTTATGTTCTTGTCAAAATTTAATTGTATTAATTATGTTTTATTCACCTCTATTATTAAAGTGAAAATTCTTTCTTAACTACCATAACAACCAAAATTTAGTATCTTATAGGTATAATTTATAAATGATCAGTAAATTGTTTCATATTCTTCTCACTTATGCCATTTCCTCTCACACATGATCACTTAATAACTACTAGTTTTTACTACCCAAAAAAAAAAATATGAATTACTATTTTCCCATTTTAATTTTAAAATTGTAATTGACTTGTAGCTACACTTTTTCTTTCTTTACTCTTTTCACTTTACGTGGCAAATGTTTGCTTCGAATCTTTAACTTTTTTGAAAAAAAAAATCTAATATGCGATCTTTTTTCTTTTCTTTATTCACAATTCTTTTTTAAGATCACTAAGTACTATTTAATAATTATATTATATTTTAAATTAATTTTAATTTTGACATACGTAGAGTAGGTGCACATCTGCTAGTTATAATAAAGCTTAAACTAGAAATTTATTGCAACAATAAAAGCACAAGAACTAACAAAAATATAAAATTACAAAGATTAGTTATGACAAAATTGAAGCTTGGTCCTAAAAGGATAAAAAGAAAATCAACCATTTCTTTTTATCTTCCTTATCCTAAGCATCCTTATGTTTTCTCTAGCATCCTTCTTGGTAGCTCTCTACGATGGTGATGACAACGGATATGGTGATAAGTGGTTGAGTGGAAGATTAGCTTTATGGTGGTCTCTTAACTTTTAAGTATAGGTGCTGGAGAGTTTCATGGTTTATTCATATTGAAGTTACACGTAATGAAGGCTTGTTGGTGTGTTTCCTCACTTGGTATTATGCCCCATGTCATTTGAGGGATAAAAAATTATTGTAGCGAGATCTAATACACACATCTATTGTGGCATATGGTCCTTGAGCAAATATTGGTGACTTCAATGAAATACTCAATGATCATGAAAAAGAGGGTGGTGCAATGTGTGATCAACATCAAATCCTAGCTTTCCAAGAGATGGTCCACAATGCTAATTTGCATGACTTAAGTTTTTGTGGGCCAAGGTTTACATGGGCTAGAACAAAACGAAATGGAGTTCAAGTAAAGGAGTAGATTGATAGATGTTCTGTATCAAATGAGTGGTTTGAAAGGTACTCGAAATCACAACATTTTTCATGAACCAGTTATTGCCCCTGACCATTCTGAAGAGTACTAAGCTAAACTCAAGAGGGGGGTGAATTAAGTTTAAGGACAAATTTTAATTCTTTTTCAATATAAATGACTAAATGCAATAATAAGAGTAATTAAAGCAACAATAGAACAATAATGAATGCGGAAATTAAAGAGATAGGAATAAAGAAGATCAAGCCCGGATATAATGTGGAGTTCAGACTGCCCCCTAGTCTCCATGGACACACAATCCCTCTAACTAAGAACTTCACACCACTTTATTGATTTCACAATCCAATTGCTCCAAGAGTTACACAAACTTACACAATCTCTTTTTCTACAACTAACTCAAGAAAATCACTTTCTTTACTCAAGATTACAAATGTAAGGACTTTCAAACACACAACTATATCTCTTTTTGTTTGATAGCAAATAAGTGTACAAGAGACCAAGGAAAAGTGAAATGAGCTCAAGAATGTACAAGAATATCTTTAAATTGCAGTAGAATATTGGATCATAAAAGCCTTTGGTCGGGTAGTTGAGCTTTTATAACAACTCCTTAAATTATTCTCGTTGCTACGTATTAAATATTCTAACGGCTACTTAAAACTAACTTATCGGCATGCCAATACTCTGATCTATTGACAAGCCGGTAAAAATTACTCTATCGGCAAGCCGGTTTTTTTAAGTCAGTGAGCTTTTCTTTGTGTTTTTCAGAACTTTATACCGTCAGTTTGGTTCTTTCTTAAGCTGTCAACCTAGTAGGCTAAACATCACCTGAAAATTCTTTTAACACACAACAAACAAATATTCTTTGCAATATAACTTCAAGATCATTTGATCACCACTTCAAAAGATTAAATTTCTTATAGAGATAATTGATATATTTAATCATTAAGTAAGCTAATTCAACTTATCTAATTATTTTAAAATAATCAAATAATACTTAGTTTAATCATCCATTTGTTTTGTTTTGTTTTTGTTTTCTTCAAAAACAATAAGTTTAATTATATACTTTTTGTTTTGTTCTTATCAAAATCAAATAATGAACCCTAAGTTCAACAATCTTCCCCTTTTTGATGAGGACAAAACTCTTATACTTTAAATACTCCCACTCAATCTAATATTCCACTCAATTTAGCACTCAATTTCAAGATAATTGACTTTTAAAGAATTAAGATATGCCTAAGTTCTAAGATTAATATCATTTTTTAGTAACTATTAACAATTTGATGTAATACACGTTTTGATGCTCTAACAGCTTGAATATTTCTCCTCCTTTAGCCTCATAAAAAAAAAAAAAAAAAAAGAGGATCCAAGCAGTGAAAAGGCAAGAAGATTTAAGTCGAAAGTTTGGCAAAGCTCCAGCTTATACTAGAGAATAGGCCCCTTACAAGATTAGAATCAAGGAAAGAGAGCGCACAAAAAGTAATTTAAAATAGCCAGCATAGTAAGGTTAATTTGAGGGTAAAAGATCAATCAACAGAGCTTACAAAAGTAGTCATAAACAACCAATATAAAGAGGACGCCCATCAAGGACCAAAGTTTACAAAACAACAACGAAATGAAAGAAAAGTAGTCATAAACAGCCAATATAAAGAGGACACCCATAAAGGACCAAAGTTTACAAAACAACAACGAAATGAAAGAGTGGCCAAATACTAAGTTCTTTAAACAAAAAGAACAAAGCAAGGATAAAAAGCTGAAGTGCATGACTAAGTAGCAAGAGGATCATCATCCTGAGCGGGAGGAGGAAAAGTGGCAAGAAGGGCAATGGTAGTCCAGCTGGAAATGATGATAGAGTCCTTAAAACCTGTTGTGTAAGTGATCGTGAATATCCTCTCGAAGCTGATTGTAGCACATTTCAAAGTATTGATAGAAAGGATGCTGAAAGGCGAGAGGAGCAACTGGATCAAAGGATAGAAACCTAAAATCTGGTGGAGACGGATGAGAAAAGCTTGCAGGTGGAGGTGTACCATCATGGCGAGGAGCATCAACCGAGTGAGCATGAGCACTAGGACTACTTAGCTCATCAGAAGAAGTAATCGACTCCTGTGGTCCACGTGTAAAGATAAGATCAAGAGGAGGAAGGTCTTTTTGCCTAACCCAATTGTTGCCAGATTTCTTCTAAATCCCTCGACAAACATCAATTAATTCGAGGTGCTTGACTCGAGTTACCCATGGGGGGGAAGGAAACTGAACACCTTTTCTTATAAGCAACTGTGTAACCAAACACCCAAAGCAAAGAAAAGCTTGAGATGGGTTGTTGGTTACATGTTTAAAGCATTGGACCACAATACTGAATAAATCAATCTGCTTATTCATTATCAAATAATACAAAATCTATAAGTCCTGAAGGGTGATATTAGATTGCTAGCCTTGACGAGGACAGTAGTTGTGAATGACAATAGTTATGAATGACAATATGGTAGAGGATCTTTATCCTAAGGTCGAGGTGAATGGAAGCCAAATTTTTTGTTTTTCCCCAATCAGCTCCAATGCCTTTAAATCAAAAAACTATCTCATATAATTTTTTTCCATAGTAATTTACATTCACTTCCATTCCACCAACAGCAGTACCAATAAGACCACAAATATCCTCAGGCATAATAGTAAGTAAAGTACCATAAACATAGGTATAGAGGACACTATGACACAACTCATTACTTAGATTGATTTTCAGTTTTGGTCTACCCTGATCATCTGTAGAGTTCGACATATTACAATAAAAATACTTAATGACATCATTGTGTACCTCATGAGGAAACCAAAGGATATCAAGGACATGATTGGTGATGACCTCGGGAAAGGTGACAATGCGAAATTCCTCGAGCACCTCCGATGGATAAACAATGCCGGTATCGACCTCTAAATTGATAAATTTCTCAAAGTGTTAAGAATGTTGTTGAGAGGGAAAGAGGTGGTTGTTATAAGCCGAGGTTGCTGAGTTACCAGCAACATGCGATACCACGGTTGTTATAGAGGTGAATGGAGATAGGTGATTGTAGAGAAGAGGATGAGGAAGGAGGGGGAATGGGGATAAGATAATAGAGTGAGTGTAAGCGAAGTCGGGGTGGCAGTGGAAGTATGTGGACGGTGTGTGGCGGCGTGACGGTTGGTAGGTATGGGTAGAGAGAGAAAGTGAAGAAAGGAAGATGAAGGGGGAGAAGTTTGATAAAAGGTGAAGAGAAAGAGAAAAAGAAGAGAATGGAGAGTTGATTGGCAGAAGAAATTTTAGATTTTAATAGAAGAAAAGAGATGGATCGAAAAGAGAGAAAGGGGTTAGGGTTTGAGGAAGAGAAAAAGAGGTTTTGGAAAAAGGATGGAGGAGAGATGGAGCGACGCGATTTTAAGTCACGCCTGAAAACAGATGAACCGGCTTACCGGTATTTGGATGAGCTGACATGACGTCTAAGAGAACAAAAGCAAAATAGATTGCTTCAGGAATCGAGTATACCGACATGCCGATGGTGAGATGTACCGACTTGCCAGTTACAAGAATAGACCTGAATATAAATGAAAAAATAAAGCAGTATATCGGCTTGCCGGTTAAGCGAACAAAAGCAAAAACAAGTTGTTAAATATGCAAGTATACCGGCAAGCTGGTGAATTGTTTAATCAGCATGCTAATTGTTTGCAAAATTGCAAAAAAAAACAGTAAGGTCTTTTGATCGAGCGAGTTTGCCAATCCAAATTGATTTGTAGAGATTCAAGCAACATCCTAACACTTCAAACAAGTTTATTTAAGTCCATTAAGACTTGAAAAACTCAAGTTTTAACTAGATGGCCAAGATTTATCCAAATCAAATCCATAGAGTCAAGTAATTCATGATAAAGTGAAAGTGTAGATGTATGAGCAAAATAGGTGCATAAACATTGAGTTTTTTTTTTTTTTTTGCACACCAACAAGTTAAGCAAGTTTCAAATACATGTTTAAGCATGGTAAGCACAAAGTATAGCTTTAAGGCTCTACAAATTGAAAAATCACTACTAGTGTTCTTTAAAATCAAATGTTAAGAATAAATATAGCTATCGAGCAAGTATGGATTCTTTCTCAAATTCAAGACAAGTTTATGATTTAAGCATATTTGAGAGATACCAAAAATATAAAAATGCATGATCAAACTAAGCAACATTCATATTGGTATAAATAGGCATAAAATGCTCTATAATGCACTTAGGACTTAAAAAGGGTCTAGAGAGGTCAAATATGCACGAAATTCAAATCAAGCTAGTTTGACTACTCAAACATCATTTAGGAATAAAAATAAACACGTGAGACCCAGTTTTGAGCACGGAAACCAATTCATAATAAATTTGTGCATATATAAACTTAGATAAGTATGAATGACTTCAAGTGTGCCCAAAATATGTTAAAAGTGATATTTAATGCACAAAAGCCATATGATCATCTTTCTTGTATCTGATAGTGTGATATTTTTTTATCAACTTACTTAGTGAGTTAATTTTATTTAAAAAGGCCATTTGGTCCTTATGTGTCTAACACTCATTTTGCAAGATCATTCCTAACTCTCTTCTTAGAGTGCAAGATCTTTCCTCACTCAAGGGTTTTGTGAAAATATCGGCTATTTGATTGCTACTATTAACAAATTCTAAGCAAATATCATTGTTTTACACATGATCACAAATAAAGTGATATCTAATTTTTATATGCTTAGTCCTAAAATGTTGAATTGGATTTTTGGTCAAGTTGATAGCACTTATATTGTCACATCTTATTGGAACATTTGTAAATTTCAGACCATAATCAAGTAAAGTTTGCTTCATCCATAATACTTAACCATGACAACTATTAGCTGCTATATATTCAGCTTCAATAATAGAAAGTGCTATTGAGTTTTGTTTCTTTGAGTGCCATGATACTAATGAATTACCAAGGAAATGATATGTTGCGCTAATGCTTTTCCAATTGACTTTGCAGTCGGTAAAGTTGACATCGGAATATCTTATAAAATCAAGTGAGGTGAACTTAAGATACCATAAGCTGATTTCAATAGTGCCCGCAAGATACTTGAAAATGCATTTAACCGCATTTAAGTGTGATTCTTTAAGGCAAGATTGAAACTATGCACATAAACACACAAAAAATGTGATATCTGGCCTAGATGCAGTTAAATGTAGAAGACTTCCTATCATACCCCGATACATCTTTTCACAAATGCTCTTTCCATTCTCATCTTTGTCGAGTTTTAGGGTGGTGCTCATTGGAGTTGGCTTAGTTTTGCAATTTTCCATTTTAAACCTTTTTAAGAGTTCTTTGGTATATTTGCCTTGGTTAATGAAGGTTCCATCTTTAGTTTGCTTAACTTGAAGACCTAAGAAATAGTTAAGTTCTCCCATCACACTCATTTCAAATTCATTTTTCATACATTGGACAAACTCATTAACTAAATCTATGTGAGTGGCACCAAACACAATGTCATCAACATATATTTGAACAATTAGTATATGATCATTGTGTTGTTTAATGAATAGTATTGTGTTAAGTTTCCCTCTAATGAATTTATTGTTTATCAAGAAACTACTCAATCTTTCATGCCATGCTCTAGGAGCTTACTTTAGTCCATACAAGGCTTTATTAAGCTTATATGCATGGTTTGAGAATTCATTATCCTCAAAACCCGGTGATTGCTCTACATAGATCTCTTCTTTGATGAAGCCATTTAGAAAGACACTTTTAACATCCATTTGATATAGTTTAAAGTCTTTGTGAGCTGCAAATGCCAAAAGCAACCTAATGGCTTCTAGTCTTGCAACCAGGGCAAAAGTCTCATCAAAATCTATTCCTTCTTCTTGATTATAGCCTTTAGCAACTAATCTAGCCTTGTTTCTAGTTACTATATCGGTTTCATCAAGTTTGTTTCTATAAACCCATTTTGTTTCGATAACTGATCTATCTTTTGATTTAGAAACTAAATTTCATACATCATTTCTAGTAAATTGATTTAGCTCTCCTTGCATAGCTTAAATCCAAAATTCATCTTTTAGAGCTTCATCCACATTTTTTGGTTCAAGTTGAGTTAGGAACACTACGTTACTTGGATTTTTAAGTGAGGCTCTTGTTTGAACCCTATTGGATGGTTCTCGTATTATCTGATCCTTAGGATGATTGATAACTCTAATTTTAAACATATTTCATATGGTGATTTTATAGCATTTCCCGTACATTTTTGGTTTTCCTTAAAGAAAATGATACTTAATTGAGTAAAATGTTGATTTCAGGGTTTAAACGCGTTCTAGGCTCGAAAACGAAGAAAACGAATCAAGTTTCACTCAATTCCGAGTTCAAACGAAGAAGTTATGAAATTTTGAAGTTGTGCAGAAATTTTGCCTTTGTGCAGAAAGTTACACGACCTGGGGACACGGCCATGTCCCAGGCCGTGTCTGGTAACGAAAATAAAATCCGTGAAATACACATATAAAAGGGGATCTTAGGGTTCAAAAGGAAGGGAGACATTACAGAAAAAAAGAGAGACAAGAGACAAGAAGAGACTTAAGGAGAAACAACATCAAAAAGCGATAACGACATCGATTTCAAGATTAGAGATTGTTCATCAAATCAAGAGGGGTTTTCATGCTTTATTTCATGTTTTTGATGAATCTCGTTTTTAAATTCATTATGATAGCTTAGAATTCAAGTATTTAGGATTATGGAACCTAGGGTTTCATGTGATTCTTGGATTGAATTATAATTTCAAGAAAGTTTTTATCTTTTCTTGATTCAATTATGTCGTTTAGTTATGGATTGATAATTCTAGAGTATCAATATATGATATTATGCATGTTGATTGAGAAATTGCATGTGTAATTAGATCTTAACATAATTGAAGAGAATTACATGTATACTTAGAAATAAGATACATGATTCTTCCGGAAAGTTGATTGTTTGTGTGGGAATTCATTATACATTAATGCGATTCTAAGTTATATTGCTAAGTGAAGAGATTCCGGTAAATAATTTAGAATTAGGGTTAATATGCTTGAGAAAGATATTAGCTTTAATTGTGAATCCCTCCGGTCAAGAATCATAGAAACTAAATTGAATATATTTTAAAAGGCTACATGTTAAACACTAGGGGAAATAATTCCTAAATACATTATTGCATACTTGAAGTCGTTCGTAGTTTATTGCTTTCTAATTTGTGTAATTAAGTCTTATAAGTAGTTTAGTTGTTAATTTCAGTATTTTTAACTCATTCAACTCGACATAATTTTTCGGTTAGATAATAAAGCTAAAGTTAATATTAGTACTCAAAATCTCTGAGGGATCGACTCGGACTCATATCCGACTATATTAAAATTGATAGGTGCGCTTGCCTCGTATCAATGATTTTTTACAAACTTCCATTCTCTAGGCAAATCTAAATTAGAGTTGTTAATGATGTCATCTTACCTAGAGAATTCCTTTTCAAGAGAGTTGGATTGATTTTTGTTAAGATCAAGATTGTCCAAGTGAGCACCAATGTTTTCTACTTCATCATTAGACTCTTTATATATACAAGTATCGTCAAAGGTAACATGAATTGACTCCTCTACAGAAAGTGTTCTTTTGTTATATAATCTATAAGCTTTACTAGTAAGAGAATAACCAAGAAAAATACCTTCATCCGACTTTGAGTCGAATTTTCCTAATTGTTCCTTTCCATTATTGAGAATATAACATTTTGTTCCAAAAGGATGAAAATATGATATATTAGATCCTTTGTCTTTCCAAAGCTCATAGGGGGTTTTCTTAAGAATTGATCTAATAAAAACACGATTTGATATGTAACAAGCCGTATTGATGGCTTCAACTCAAAAATACTTAGGTAGGTTATTGTCACAAAGCATGGTCCTAGCCATTTTTATAAGGGTCTTATTTTTTCTTTCAACAAACTCCATTTTGTTGTGGAGTTCTAGGTGCCGATTATATATGTTCTATTCCATTTTTATTACAAAAATCTTCCATATTAAGATTTTCAAATTCTCCCCTATGGTCACTTCTTATAGAGACAATAGAAAGACTTTTTTCATTTTGGACCTTTTTGCTATAATTCAAGAACACATGATAAGTTTCATCCTTGTTAGCAAGGAAGAAGGTCCAAGTGTCTCTAGTAAAATCATCAATTATGACCAAGGTGTATCTTTTCCCTCCCAAACTTAAAGTTTGGGTTGGACCAAATAAATCCATGTGTAGTAGTTGGAGTGGCCTAGAAGTTAAGATGGCTTCTTTTGATTTGAAAGATGACTTGGTTTGTTTGCCATATTGACATGCTTGACATGTTCTATCTTTATCAAAACTAATCTTAAGTAATCCTTTAACAAGATTCCTTTTAGTTAGTTTTGACAAGATATACATACTAGCATGTCCTAACTTTCTATGCCATAACCAACTATCATTGTTTTGAATGGATAAACAAGTCTCAACAGAGCATGAAAACATATTGAAGTCAATTTTGTAGATATTTCCTCGTCTATACCAATCAAAACGGATTTGATCATTGTTAATCTTTTCAATAGAACACTTTGATGCATGAAAGATTACTTTATATCCTATGTCACATAATTGACTAATACTAAGTAAGTTATATTTTAAATTAACAACGAGCAACACATGCTTAATAGTAAGATCATTGTTAATGCAAAGTTACCTTCACCAATGACGTGAGCTTTTTTATTATCTCCGAAGGTCACGCTTCCTCCATCCTTTAAGTCTATAGATGTAAACTTAGATGCGTCTCCAATCATATGTCTTGAGCAATCACTATCCAAGATCCATTTGTTGTTGTGCCTTGAAGGATCTTACAAAACAAACGGTTATTTCTTTAGTACCTACTTTAGTTTGGGTCCTTTAGGGTTAGTTGTTGTAATGTAAGTTTGTCCCTTAGGGACCCAAACCATTTTATTTTTGTTACATAAGGAGAAATTATGACGTAATATATACGTATAAGCAATATAACTATGTCTTCCACAATAGTTATAAGTTTTATTTGATGCCTTAACAAAGTAGCTTTTATATGTTCTATACACATTCTCCTTAACATAACCTATTCCGATTTTGTCTAATCCTAGCCGTTGTGTTCCAAGGATTTTATCCAAATTCCTTTCTCCATTTGCAAATTTTGCCATTATTTTTCTTAAGTCATCTAAGCCAGTTCTTAGAATTGAATTTTCAATTTCACGTCGACTTAGTTTTTCTATCATACCTTCATTATTTTTTGCTTCAAGTTTTAGTTCTTTTATTTCCTTTTCAAAATTTTTCTTAACCTCTTTTATTTTGCTATTTTCATTTACTAATTCATTATTTTTAGTACTTATCTCTATTTTTTCTTTTGTCAATCTCTCATTTTCAACTTTCAAATATTCATTGTCTTCTTCTAAGTTTTCTTTTGCATCAACTACCTTATTGTATTCACTTTTGATAATATCAAACTCATCACCTACTTCACTTATCATTTGCTTCAACACTTTATTCTTCATTTGCACTTTTATGAATTCTTTTAATAAGTTATCATACATATTCCTAAGTTCATCAAAGGAAGAGCCATGTGAAGAAGAGCATATCTCATTATCATTAAGAGCCATGAAGCAAGTTTCATTATCGAAGTCGCTAGAGTCCCCATCACTCCACGTTGCTATCATAGCTTTCCTTTTTTACTCTTTATCGGCCTTCTTAAGCAATGGACAATATTGTTGAATATGTCCTGGTTTTTTACAATTGTAGCACTTGATAACTTCTCTCTTTTCCTTCTTGAACCTAGAAGATGATCCATATCCATCCTTATCCTTCTTAATCTTTTTATTGAATTTCATAAACTTTCTAAACTTCTTTGCCAACATTGCGACCTCATCATCATCTTCACTTTCTTTATCACTTGAGTTCTCCTCCGTGACTTTTAGAGCAATTGTTTTCTTTCTAGACTCCTCTCCTTGTTTCTTTACCATCTCATGTGTCTTAAGTATTCCAAGGAGTTGTTCTTTTGATATTTCATTAAGATCATAAGCTTCCTCTATTGTGATTCTCTTAGCTTCCCAATCTCTTAGTAAAGACCTAAGGATTTTGGAATTTATTTCAAGGTTAGTAAACATCTTTCTAAGAACACTTAAAGGATTGATGATATTGATCAATCTATTATGCATCTCATCAATTGTTTCATTTGGATCCATCTTGAAGTTTTCAAATTATCTACACAATAAACTTATTTTTGTATCTTTTAGTCTACTAGTTCTTCATATGTGCTTTGTAATTCATCTCATATTCCTTTGGCACTTTTACATGTACATATTCTATTGAAATCATTTTCATTTATGGTATAATGTAAAACATTCATGGCAACTTCATTTAGGTCAAGTAATTTCTAATCATTATCCGAGTAATCTTTTTCTTTTTTTCCTTCTATCTTAAATGGTCCTTGGTTAACCATATGCCATAGTAGTCTATTTTGTGCTTTCAAGAATAGGGACATCCTACACTTCCAATATAGATAATTGCTACGGGTTAAGAGAGGAGGCCTATTGATTGCTTACCCTTCCAAGAAACCTAATGCATTAAATGCCATGATCTTAACTCTAATATGCGATTAAGTAAGTAATTAGAAACTAGCTCTGATACTAATCATAGAACACTAGGCTAAACTCAAGAGGGGGGTGAATTGAGTTTAAGGACAAATTTCAATACTTTTTCAATATAAATGACTAAATGCAATAATAAGAGTAATCAAAGCAACAATAAAACAATAATGAATGCGGAAATTAAAGAGATAAGGATAAAAAAGATCAAGCTCGGATATAACGTAGAGTTCGGATCGCCCCCTAATCTCCACGGACACACAATCCCTCCAACCAAGGACTTTACACCACTTTATTGATTTCCCAATCCAATTGCTCCAAGAGCTACACAAGCTTACACAATTTATTTTACCACAACTAACTCAAGAAAATCACTTTCTTTACTCAAGATTACAAATGTGAGGACTTTCAAACACACAACTATATCTCTTTTTGTTTGATAGAAAATAAGTGTACAAGAGACTAAGGAGAAGTGAAATGAGCTTAAGAATGTAAGAGAATATCTTTAAGTTACAGTAGAATATTGGATCTTAAAAGCCTTTGGTCGGGTAATTGAGTTTTTATAACAACTCCTTAAATTTTTTCCGTTGCCGCGCATTAAATGCTCCAACGGCTACTTAAAATTGACTTACCGACATACTAGTACTCTGATCTACCTGTAAGCCAATAAAACTTACTTTACCAGTAAGCCGATTCTTTTAGGTTAATGAGCTTTTCTTTGTGTTTTTTAGGGCTTTATACCGTCATCCTGGTTCTTCCTTAAGCCATCAACCCGATAGGCCAAATATTACATAAAAATTCTTTTAACACACAACAAACGAATACTCTTTGCAATATAACTTCAAGATCATTTAATCACCACTTCAAAAGATTAAATTTCTTGTAGAGATAATTGATATATTTAATTATTAAGCAAGCTAATTCAACTTATTCAATTATCTCAAAATAATCAAATAATACTTAGTTTAATCATCCACTTGTTTTGTTTTCTTAAAAAATAATAAGTTTAATTATATACTTTTTGTTTTGTTCCCATCAAAATCAAATAATGAACCTTAGGTTCAACATATTCAACTATTATTCTTTTTGCAGAATCAAAGGATGGAGTTGGAAAGAGGTGATTTTGGTTTGAAAATCTTTGGCACAATCTAGAAGAATGTGGATAGATTATTTAGCAAGTTTGGGATAGTACGGTTGACTGTGTTGATCTTAATGGGGTCATAAAGTTGTTGTAGTTTTGTAGGAAGAAATTGATAAGGTGGAGCAAGGGAGCCTTTCCTAATAGTTGGAAGCTTATTGACTAGCTTAAGTCTATATTATTAGAACTTTAATATAATGGACATAACACTCTTGATGAGGAAGAGGATCGAATTCAAGTTGAAATTGATGAGCTATAGGGAAGAGAAGAAATTTACTGGCATCAAAGGTCAATAGTGAATTTGCTACTTTTTGGTAAAAAAAAACACTTCGTTTTTTCACCATTATACCATAGTTAGAAGATTGTGAAATAAAGTGTTCCAATTGAAAGATGAAGGAGGGGTAGTTGCTACAAATGAAGGAGACATTGGGTTGATGTTTGTTTAGCATTTTAGTGTTGTTTTCATTGCTGATCAATATAGGAAGGATAGAGGTTGTTTGTTTAAGGTTAATCCTATTATCACACCAAAACAAAATATAGCGATTTGTACCCTAGTCACACATTAGGAAGTTAAAGTTGTTGTATTCTAGTTGGGTGGACTCAAAGCACTAAGTCTAGATGGTTATCTTGGGATTTTCTATTAGAACAATTAGAGCTCAATTAGCCTTACTGTAACTCGGGTGATCTAACGCTTTTTCCTCATAGGTACATTGCCATCTACCCTCAATAATACGAATTTAGACTTGATTTCTAAGGTTTCCAACCCTAAAGTTATTACCTAGTTTAGGTAATTTTATTTACAAAATTATCTCAAAAGTTTTAGTAAATAACCTTAAGCCTTTACTAAATGTCATTATTTCTAAGAACCAAAGCACCTTTATATCTGAATGTTTGATTCAAGATAATCTAGTAATGGTGCAAGAAACTTTTCACTATCTAAAAAATAAGTGTTGAAGGAAGAAGAGTTTGTGTGTAGAGTAACTAAATATGAGTAAGGAGTATGATAGTGTGAAGTGGGACTTTTTAAGAGCTTTATTAATGTGTCTACAGTTTTCTAAGCAATAGGTTAGTTAGGTGATGGCATGCGTGACCTCTACTACTTTTAATGTGGTGGTAAAAGGGAAATAAGTTGACCAGGCCCGACTAACTAGGGGTATCCATCAGGGAGACCCCCTTTCACCTTGCTTATTCATTATGTAAATGATTCTCTCTTTTTTGTAGAGGTTGATGAGTCTAATGTCACAAATTTACGATATATATTAGATACATATTGCTAAGCCATGGGTCAAGCAATTAATTTCAGAAATGTTTAATTCTTTTTAATTCATTGCTTTTTTTTTTTTCAAAAGAAATAATGGAAAAAGTTTAATTTTAACTTTATTTGTTCTTCTTTCGTATATGTTAAATTTAATATTATAAATATTTTTTTATGAAAAATGAACTTCATTTTTTTATTTCTTTATTCCTATAATGTATTTCAAGTTTTTAATAATTATTATGAGCATATCCACAGTTTTTTAAAACTATTTTACATAGATTGTAAAAACTTACTTTTCTATGTTTCAATTTTACGTTCCAATTCTGCTGACCCTCTATATATTTGTTAACCCTCAAACCCAAGGTATCAAACCATACATAAGAAGTCCAATCACAATAATAGAGAGGTTGTTTTAGAGATTTGAGTTTATGACAAATAGGGCATAATAGGTCACTTGATGTACGTTGACGAAAAATTTTCAAAAGTTAGGAAGGACCTAGATAAGATATGCTACACAAAATGGCGAATCTTTAGTAGTGTCGATAAGTTCCATAAAATTTTCCACATCACTAGTTGTATAACATATGAGGATGAGGCACTAAGTTACTGTGTAATTCAATTCTTTTTGTGCAAGAAATGACATGTAAATTTAACGCAAAACATACCTGATCGTGTGTAAGGCCAAATGAGAGCATCCATCGACTCAAGACACATTATAGGTATGTCTATAATAGCTCTCTTCTCTTTTAGCAATAATAGATGCTGAGTACTGTGTAGACGCCAAGTTTTCTCTTGAAAATCAATTAGATCACTGATTGTAAGTTGTGAGTTGACTTCAGAACCCCTAATAATTATTGAGTTTGAAAGACCAAGTATCCAATGATCCCGACCACATAGATCTTACTTCCATAACTAACTTGCCAAAGTGCCCCACTAAACAAAACCTTTTTACCCTCTGAAAAGCTACTCCAAACCTAATAACCCTGCTACCTCTCTGTGCAAACTGAAAATCATACTCTGGGAAGTATTTTACCTTTTAAAACTCTTGCTAACAAGGCATGTGGCTGCTAATATAATCCCTAAGCTAGCTTAGCTAGGAGGCTGAGATTGAACATCAATAAATCATGGATACCTAATCTACCCACATCTTTAGACTTAGTTAGATGATCCCAACTAGTTCGATGTAATCTGTTCTTGCCCTCTTGCTGGCCCTACCTAAAGCTTGCAATGATTGAATTGACTATATTACACCATTTTTTAGGAAATTTAAAAACTCCCATAGAGTAAGTTGGAATAGCACACACACATAACTAATTTAATGAGCAGCTCACATCCTATCCATTCAATGAAGAATGTTTCCATGCTTGTGATTTCTTAATCAGATTTTCTTTTACGAAATTTAAAGCCTTAGTATTGAATCAACCCATAATGTTAATAAACCTAAGTAGTTACTTGGATTTTTTGTTGTAGGAATATGTAGAGCTCTTTTAACTAACCTCTTCTTAAAGACCGAAGTGTTAGCACTGAAAAACTCCATAAATTTGTTCAATTCATTTTAAATTATTGATGGTATAAACTAAAGTATATAGTTTTCCTCATAATCTTTACTATTGGAACTAGCCAAAACTTATATGAAGGATATGAACATAAAATGAGGGACTAATAGGGAGAGAAAGAGGAAAAAAATCAAAATAGGATGGTGAAGATGATGTAATGCCTTAATAGTTGATAGCTTATAAAAGCTTAGTCACATTTTTTTTATTTTTTAACCTATTCAACTCAGATATATAGAATTGATAAAGTTAATAAAAAACCTAAGTTTCTACAGAGTTTACCCTTAGATATGTGGAGTTAGTAAACTTAATTAAAAAATGTAAGTTTCTACTAAGTTTACGTATAAGCTCTATTAAAAACGTAAGTTTTTTACACAAAAATGATTTTATACACGAGTTAACTTGGAAGAACCTGCTAAATTTGTAAACTCATAAAATTATATGGGTAGAATCACAATTATGACAACTATATTGATAGAGGTCAAATTACCTACTTTATAGATTGGTGGTTGCTTACAATGGATGTTGTTGTATGTGCTTCTAGCTTGAAAGAGGTAGCTATACATCTAGCTGAAGTCATGTAGTCAATTTATAAGGAACACTATGACGCTTCCTTCGCAAGCAAAAACCTTAACCCAGCTTTGGTAATGAGGAGCTTCAATTTGCAAATGAATGAGAATTGAGCACAAACCTTGTAGTGTTTTCAATTAGAGTTAGATTCCAAAGCACTTCGTCATATAAGAATGAGGAAAGGGATGTGTTACTTGAGGGAAATGTAGATCTAGTCCTATTGGAGTCGGTAAGGGAAATTGGAGGACCACTAATGCTTCAAACTTCGTCTCCCACTCAATTCAATAATGAACATCATTAGATCTGTGATTCCTTCCCCATCGAGCATATGCTACAAATGTCTAGTGATAATGTGTGTAAGATGTGCACTAGAGGAGATGAAGTTTTCTATCATAAGATGAGCGACAATTGGTACGACTGACTGATACCTTGGTTTATGTAGATGCAGCTTAGATTAGGCTGAAGGACATTAGTGGCTTAGCACAATGTTTTAGGATAGGCATGGCTAAATATTAAGTGGTGCTTCGAAGTCTATATTCACCCCATCCCTTGAAGCAGCTGAACGCTTAGCTTTGATGCTAACACTTAAAAAGGCAAAGAATATAGGTGATGAAAGTTGTGTATTCTTTAAGGGTTGTCAAGTGTTAGTTCTAGCTCTTCATGGATCGGTTAATGGGCTTCACTAAAGTACTAGGCCTTTTTTTTGCCCAACTCCTCTCTTTGATTCATGATTTATGTCATCTTCAATTGTCTTTTTATTTTATCAATCAATCAACTAATAGAGCTGCAGACTCGATAGCTTCTCACATTTGGAGGGGAATGTATCCTGTGGAATGGTGGTTAAACCCGCCATTCACCCTCTAGAAGCTGCTTCTTGTTGATGTTGTGTCTTTTCCATTTATTGGTGTTGATTCTTGTTTTTGTGATACTAATGATGTTAATTAATTTTGTAATGAAATCCTTTATTCCTTTGGTAAAAAAAATAAAAATAAAATGTCATTGTACCTTTTTTTCGTTTACTTATTGATTTACTATTATTTACAGCTCGTTCACTTCGCCATATAAAAAAAAATGTTGTGATGGAATCCAAATTCCCATTACATGGAGTAGGTCCTTAATATGGCTGAATGTGAATTACAATGTTCACTTGGCCATCATAGAATTACCATTCCTTTGTTTAGTTAACATATATAAGGGCATAACACATGTTCAACAAACAAAGAAAATACCGATAATGTCCTTTATTGAAAACTCTTCGTCCACTTCAGAAAACATAATATCAGGATAAATTGACACCATTTCTTCAATTAGAAGAACTATAACCCCATTACACCATCGTTGAGATTAGAAACATTCAAAGTCGAGGAGCATGACACAAGATCCAATCTATCCATCACGTTTTACGTAACTAGTAGGTAATTTCTTCCCTTTCTCCTTTTATAACCATCTCTTTCTCGCATGTCAGAAAAACCTGAATTACAAGTTGTTATGATTGAATTGCTTTTTAGGCTTTAAACAAATTTTGTAAGTTTTATTGTAATTTGTAATTGTGTAAAGTTGTAAAGCCTTTGAAATTCATAATCTTAGTCAATGAATTTTTAACAAAATGGAGGGAAAGATGGAGGCACGATGGTGGATCTATAGCAAGTTGGGCGAGACAACCTATTGGATATTAGGGTTTCTCAATTCCAAATTAGGGTATGTCAAGATGAGAGGGTTAGATTTTGATATTTTTTTTGGTGTGTTTAATGGAGGGAATTTTTAGGTATTTTCAAATTTAGATGAGGGCAAGTTTAGAAGAAAAAAGAAGGAACATCTCATGAATCACAATTCATGAGTGTCAAGTAGGAATCCAAATCACAAGTTTTTAAGTAATATAGATTCTATATGAATGGATATTATAGGAGCAAATTTGAAGTAAATGGCTTAATGAGCCTTGACTAAGGAATTAGGAGGAAATGGATATCTACTCTCTTAAGTGAGTAGACTATTGGTATAGCATAATGGGTTACATGTATAGTGCATCGGGGCTAGCTTTTAAAGTTGGGTGTGGTCCTTATAAGGCTTAATTTCAATTTAGTCTTATTATAACACCATAAATAATTGTGGTGAATAAAAAAGTATATTATATATGAAAAGACAACAATTTTTTAAATTATATATTATAATAATTATATATTTCGGAAACTCAATGTAAGACTATAATATTTCAAAGATATTTGGTAATGAATATCTTTTTATAATGAAGTTGGTTCCCTACTTATATTATATATATTTAATACTAGTTAGAACTGAGCCGTGAAGTTTTTGTTTTTTCGATTTTTTGGTTGAAATATTTGGGAATTTGCTCAAATTGGTACAAAATTATTATACTACTTACTCAAAATGATTTTATGCCCTTTTTGAATGTTTTAAATAGGTAGTTAATTTAGTGAATTTAAGAAGAATAAATTTAGCTGTAATGCTTTCTTTATTTCCCTGTCAAATCATTACCTTTTTGGACCTTAGAGATTATTATTATTATTATTTTTTGTCAATTAGAGATTATCTAGTATAAATTAGTGACTGATATTACAATAAGAAAATTCTCTACACGTTGAAGAATTGCAGCGAAGGGTGGTACTAACATTCCAAGATCTCTCTGCATTGCACTTGTTTATGTTACTATACTTTTTGCTGTGGGTAATAAGAGCAACATTATTGTAAAAATGCTCAAAATAGGATTAACCGAGCCTTTTGTTGTACTTTTGTGCATTCTCTAGATATTATTATATATTTTTAAAATATCACTTTTCTCGGAGATTTAAAATGCAGTCTCATTTATATTAACATATGTTAATAAATTGCTATATGTTTGTCTAGAAAATTGAACGTTTAACTTATGTTATGTAAAATTATAGATGAATTGTTGAGATTATAATATCGATTGATTATATAGTTACCTTTGTTTTATTGATCATAAGATTGATTATTTTGTAAGCTACTGGCTTGCATGGAGGAAACATCATTTAACATTAACACGACAATTTCTTATAATTTCAGAACAAGTAAGGGCGAAAGAATTTTGGCTGTAGATTTGTTCAGGTTCAGAAAAATGCAACAAAGATTGCATCGACAAAGGCTTTCCTCTTGGGGGAACTTGTGCTTGTAGGTCGAAAGTTGATCCCACTGATTTGGGCTGCCATTGCAATGTTCACTTACATTTCTAATTACTCGAAGGAACTGTTGTATCTCGATTCTTGAGTAGTCACGTTCTGCTGTTATTTTCAACCTACCAATAAATATTGCTATAACAATATATAAGTTTTTGATTATCCAATCAGATATGATTCTTGTTCTTTTAATTATCTTCTATAGAAGAAAGTACTGGTATAAATGAGTTAGCCACACTTATAAAGCAAAACTCGGTTTGATATTTGCTATGACTATGCTTTTGCGAATTATCGTATTATAACTTTATTTTATTTTATTTTATTTTTTTAACCCGATCGATCCCAACCGATTTATTCTATATACTTTAACTATGATAATTCACATCTAATTCAAAGTTGATTACTAAGATTATTATAACCAAGTGGTATAAATATTATCATGTTCGAATCTCTCCCTTACAAGTTGTAACATATAATGTAGTTGATAAAAAAGCAAAAGTCCAAGACTCATAATCCTTGAAAATTAAATTTAACAAAATATAATATTTAATTTTGAATGTTTTGTAGTATTGAGTACTTAATAGCCAATGATGATTAAGATCATTGTAATTTAATAGTATAAATACTAATCTTTCAACAAGATTAACTTAAGTTTAAATCTCTCCCTCTCAAGTTGTAATATTGTTTATCAAAAAATAAAAAAATAAAAAAGTAACAAATGGTGCACAATATTTTTCATAAAAGCAACTGTTTGTGTTCTATTTATTATCATTACAATAAAGAAAAATCACTTGAAGAGGTATTGATATAAAAACTGAAACATACAATAAGAGAAACCAAAAGCAATTAAATTTTTGCGTTGAAGGACATAATATCATCTATTATCTTCCTAGAAAAGATACCGAATCAAATTATTCCTCCAAGGCCCTCTTCCATGTCATTATCTTTACGATACCTTTTGCAAACCAATCGATATTCAAAAATCTCACTACGACTACCTAACTTCAGACCTTTTTGCAATTTCACAACTCTAACTTTCAACTTGTCAAATCATAGTTTGCTGTCTCCATTACTACCTTGATTAAGTCATTAATGTAACACATTAGTTAAGTCATCGTAAATAGACAATGGCATTGTGGCACGTGTAATCTTCTATCTACTCAGCTTTCATGTCATAAAATTCAGGGTTAATATTAGGATTTACCACTTAATTTTATTTTATTTTTCCAGTTATATACTTAATGGTTTAATCTATTTAATTATATACATAATTAAAAATTTAGTTTTCACAGTTTATACTTCAATTAACTTTTGTTCATACCATTAGTTTAATCATTACAATTAAAAAAAAGTATCCACTCATGGAATTAGGGGGCTTGTGCGACCTCTTTAGGTGACTAACAACCATTCCATGCCAAACAATGAGTTACGATTTACTTTAAAAATATAGGTTGTGAAACACGCTAGAGATAAAAAATGGTTACTCACGGCCTTAGCGAAGTTATGTGAACCACTAAAATCGTGAACGGCAACTCTATTGACTAATTGTACTAACTAAATTAACAATATGAATTGGAATTAGCTAAAATATAAATTATAAAAATTAAATTTTTAATTAGATGTATAATTAAATAAATCGAAATTTTATGATAAAATCACAAAAGTGGCAAAATTACGATATAAATCATGGCATCACCCTTAAAATTAAATAATATAATAGAATTATATACATATGAACTATTTTAATTAATTAGAAAGAAAAAATAAAATGAAAAATTTAGAAATAAAATATATACATATAGTCGTAAGTAGGATTCTATTAGTAGAGATGAATTAGATTAGACCTTAGAAAAGTTGTAGGAAAGCCTACAAAATAAGACACAATAAGGGTACGAAGTGTTGTTCAACATAGTAACTCTGATATTTAAGTCTTAAGTGCTTAAGAGCTAAAGTGGGTGTAAAAGAGTTAAGGAGCAAGAGGGGATGTAAAGAGCTAGGGTGTGGTTTACTATTGGTGGCATTTTGCTATTTATAGTTGGGGGGGGGGGGGGGGGGGGGGGGGGG
>JAMXBB010000011.1:92053584-92092198 GCA_024138015.1 Lumnitzera littorea
AATGACACTAATTTTGTTGAAATCGGACAACCTTAAGTAATTTAGCTTATGACTATATCATATTTAAGAATATACATATTTCGGTAACCTTACTAGAATTAAAACATAAATTAATAAATAAAAAGTACGTTTCAATACAATCGAAACGATATATAATACGTAATAGTATATATGATGTACAATATCAATAATTAATAATTTAATTCGATATATAGTGATAACATGACGGTATATTATGGAAATAATATATATATAAATATAACCATTTTAGATTAAACCTTAATGTTTTCATAATTATTACGAAAACTGAATTTGGGCCTTTTGTGTAATTAGGACCTTCCAATACAAAGATGGTTGACAATTCAATTCAGCAATAGCGAACGTCTAAACAAGTAAGTTGGGGTTGTGGCTTCACTACTGTTTGGGTCTTCACCACTGTTTGGGTGTTATTTAAAGTATCCGGAGACTCAAGAGTACTTTTGGTTGTGTTTGTAGTTAGATGATTATACGCATGCTATGTATGTGAATGATACTCAGTAGTGACATGAGTTCAACTCCTTGGTGTGCTGTTCTGCATATTTGCATGGATTCTATATTATGTGAACTTGTTGATCACCCTTGATTAACACTAACGGTTATTCGACTAAAATGTAATTGGACATGCATAATCACCCGTTAGGGGAAAACGATTAAGAGTGTTAGGCCAAATACCGACTTCCTTCGATGAGGATAGCTGAAATGATCCTTTTCTCATCCTTAGTCGAACTAAGTGACAGGCAAGGAGGTCGCAGCAAGGTTGGGGGCTGTGGTTTGAAGGCGGTTACGAGAGGAGGGTGTTCTCTACTGCACAAGCCTGGGTTTGGTCTAACTTGAGTCGCGATGAAACTCCTCAATCCAGGTTAGAGCGGATGCAATTTCTCTAACCTCACAGTGGACCGATTAACACTGTACGATGTTTCATTTGAGTGATTGCATTGCATTTCATCATGATTATTAACCTTATTTGTGATTGTATAGTACTCTCCTGACTCCACTCCACTTACTGAGGTAGTTGTGCTCACATCCCTATAGACTCTTTTGCAGGTGTTAAGTGAAGACAAGATGTTCAGGTATCGCCGTTCTCAAGTTAGTGTGCTGCTATGTGGGAAAGTAAAGATTGAGGAATTAACTGAACCTGAGCTCTTGACTTTGTCTTTAAGTTTTGAGGAAAACTAATTGGGAATTCCCTGGAAGCCCACTAGTTTTTTAACTTATTGTATATAAATTGCAAAACTCATCGTTTTTAATAAACTTTGATTGTAAACTTTACTTTTAGACGTGAAACGTTTGTTTAAATACTGTTGTGATACTAAACAGTAGGTTGTATAGAATAAGTAACTTGTAAAAGCTCTACCACATGTTTAGTTATTAATATGTGTCAGAACAGACGTTTCAAGCTGGTTGAGTTGTGCGCCTTGTGTGAACTGCGTCTACGATAGCAGCTGTGAGGTCAGCTTCTATCTTAGATTAGTTTACACGGCGGGACTGTTATGACTCTTCTTGTTTGGGGTGTGACACTGCATCCTTGGGAAGGTCACTAAAGTTGTCTTTCAACCAGGACAACTTCACCCGAGCCCTATTAATAGCATTCAAAGGGGAACGTAGTCTAAATGACTGCAGACATTAGTCAGCTTAGCCTAATTGCAAGTCACTTATCACAGTTTGACACATTTTTTACTTGTGTTGACTTTACAATCTAGTAAAAACTTTAGTCCACTTGCCTAAAATATATAATATTAAATTCATTATAATAAATTTACAAGTATAATGTTTGATTGAAATTACAATAGCAAATAAAGGTTAGTAATGAGAAAAAAATGAGATTAGAAAGGTAGAAAATAAAAAAAGATAGATATAAGATAAGAAATGGGTGGAATAAATAAATTGAGAAATTCTTCAAGGTTTCTAAAATATGATTTTGGTTATTACTTTTATGTTCATTTTTTCTTAATAATTTTTCTAAGGTAGAAACTATCATCTTAAGATTTTGCTGGTAGAGTATAATGGGACTTTGAGGTCAATTAGACAAGATTGGGGTAGCTTCATGTACTTAAGGCCTAACTACAAAACATGCATAGGTGATAGAATAGCCAGGGGTTATTTGATGGAGCCACTTCAATGTCTAAATTGGTGATATTCCTTGGAAAGTGTATAATCCAAAAGTGGAAGCTTAGGAATATTGATATACTTCCAAATGTGTAAGCTTTTGTATGCATATGTATCTATGTTATTTGAAGAGAAAGATTTCATATTTATAGCTTGAGCTTAGAAGCTCCTGTTACCTCATAGTACTAAAACTAGGACACCATGCCTTGGGTTTTGGGGGCTTGGATATGGTGATGATGTCGAGAGATGATTGTCTTGAGCCTTGTACCTGTCTTTTCTTAATAGAGGTTGAGAGATAATGGTATCGTATGATTTAGGTTACATGGGCTCTCCAAGGGATGAGTCACTAGTCATCACATCATAATAAATGTGATGTAGGTGTTGTTTAGATAAGCATGTGGGGCTTCTATTAAAGGACAAGCAAGCAATGTCGAGCCATACCATAGGATCCATGACTTGAAGAAGATGGAGGTTGTGATTGCTCCTTATAAGCCCCATAACCAGTTACTCAAGGTTTCGATCGACTGAAAGATCCGATCAAGCTTAAATTATAAGTAAAGTTAGAAATATTAGTAAAAATGATCCCATAAGTTTGAATTTAAGAAAATAAGCAATAAAATAAAAGACTATAAAAATTTCAAATTTTAAATATATAACTCGTTATTTATTGAAAATGCGTAAAATGCATTCCGATAATTAACGAATTACTAGAGATAAATTATATGTATATTAAAAATCATAAAATGACCTAAATAATATTGAGGAATATTTATTTATACTATAAATGAATTTACATGTAAGTATAAATACGCGTAATTACTTAAAATATGCGAAATGTGCTAAAATAATACTAAATACTTAAAGAAAATTCATAATTAATTAAGAAAAAATAAGGAATGATCAAGAATTGGGTTGTGGCAGTTGAGAAAAATAAGAAAAACATCAGCCAATTAAATTAAGGTAACTCAAAAGCAAAAAATTAAGGGATTTTGATAATGTCTTGTTCAATTTAATGCACAATAATTTCCCTAACACTTTATAAATAGTAAGAAAAATTCAAAAGCTCATTTGGACAGTTAAAAATAAGAGAAAATTAGGGAGAGACGAAAATTGAGAGAAAAATTAAGGTTAGAAAAAAAGTAGGAAAAACTGTGCATTTAGAGCCTTTAAAAGGAACCCACACCAAACGAGTAACTAGGAGTGGACGGCCACCACCACCATACGGTGGTGGCAGCACCCAGACCAGCCGACAAGGCCACTGTGGCCGACGGTGGCCGGAGCCACCCAGACCGGTAAGTCCAATTTCTAGACCGATTTTGTGTAATTTTGTAAAAAATAGTAAATATTCTTAGAAAATTATGAATTTTGTTATTCTGGAATATTTTTGTATGTAGTTTTTAGGAAAAATATTATTTTGATGAAAATATGTCTCGTAATATATGGTCCTTAAGAAATCATGCAAAACCGAGCATATTTTGGTTTGGAAATAAATGACCTTAGGAGTGTAGTTTTGAACCCATAATTTTTGTGTAGACTACTTAGATGATGTAGAATAATGCTATCAATCCCGTTTTCCAAAATTAATTTTTTAAATTTTTAGGCCTTAAAATGAGGCATAAAATGGGTAATTTAAGGTTAATTAAGTAATTAAATGTTTAATTAATGATTTAGTGAATAATTATATGTTTTAGGATGTTGAAATCTGATGAAGTATGATACTTGTAGCATTTAAAGTGTTAGATGTAATTATTAGGTTAATTATGTAGTAAATGAGTAATAGGGAAAAATAGTAAATTTTAAGTTAATTTCATAAATTAGGGTAATTAGGTGTAAAATCTAATTTACGATGAATTTAGATATTTTGAAATGATAATTGATGTTGGGAGATAGTAATTAGAGTGATAAAAATATTAGATGTGTATTATATACATAATAAGTAATAGTACATAATACACAATTATTGGAAATATAATAAATAGAAAATATTAGGATAAAAATTGATATTATATAAATAATAGGGATATATAATAAAACTAATAGAAAACTTAAATTTATGTAATTATATGACAGATGTAAAAATTTCTCACATCAGGAGTAAATTCGATACATTAATAAGGATTTAAGTGTACCAGGTAAAATAAAATACTGACTAGGGGTAACGATGGTATTTAAGAGATTGGGAAGTAATGTGATTAATTTTACATTATGAGTTGAAACGAATTTCTAGGGTTCGAGTATAAAACAATACTTAGAAATCGAACTAGAACCTAATTTAGAAATTGATGCGAAAACCGAACCCGAACCTAACCCCAAACCTAGAATAATTGTAAAAGACTGAAGACCTAGATAATTAGGTATATTAAACTCTAAACAAAACAAAACATAACAATAAGCGTTATAGGATAAAATGAACCTATAATAGGGCCGGACAACATCGTACGATGGCATTTGCTTGCATATGCATTGCACTTAATAAGTTGATTCATAACCTTGTTGTGTTTATGGTATAGTTTTAAGTCCTCCATCCTAACTTATTCAGTTGTGGTTGCTCACATCCCTATAGACATCGTGCAGGTGCTGGCTAAGAAGCGGCATATAACTACTCCGAAGCTAGCAACTGCTGGATCCTAGAGAGTAAGGAAAAACATTTGAAGAACAAACATATATTTTTAAGGTATAAGCTTTTACTTTAGAACTTTTCATTTTTGAATAATATAATAACTAGGAAATATATTACAGAGAAATATTATAAACTTTAATTGTAATAACTGAATTATAGTGAATATATATATTTCCTCACTTTATTAGATAAATGATTTATTTAACTTACAAACTGTTTACTTCAAAGTGGGTTAGTCGTGGACGCCTTGTGTAAATCAGGTCTGAGATAGCGGTTGTAAGGCCAACTTCTATCTTAGGATGGTTTATACGGTGGGGCTGTTATGACTTTACCGCTTCGGGATGCGACACTCCTCAAGCTTATTGTTGGGGAATTGACTTAGATGATTGTATGAGACTCCAAAGAGCTTAAACTGTGACCTAAAGAAGTTGGCTTAGGTTAGGGGGTTTTGCATAATAAGTTGATCGATTCTAGTCTTAATATTGTTAGCCTATGTTGAAGATTGACTATCAATAAAAACTAGTAGCTTATATAGTTTAAAGTACAAGTTTTAAGGTGACTATAAATTATTGAGATGTCGTATTCATACCCTATGTTATGGGAGAAAGTTCTAAAGAATTTGTTAGTGATGTACCCTAAGCCATATGGATTTTATATCATTTGACTATTCATTTTTTTTTTTATAATATGAGTCATTTTATTTATGACATTATCATTAGCTTTTAAACATGATAAAATGATTCCTTAAATATTTGTTCAATCTTATGTCATTAAAGTGTGTGACTTTAATGGTAAAATTATAAGGTAATGAGAACATTATTTTAAATTATCTTTAGTTTCTTGTTACATGAAATAATAATGAATTAAGACTAGTATGCTGATTGAATGATAATCATGTTTTACTGATTATGGATATAAGATATCAATTCAACACATAGATATATGTAGGAGTACATTTTATTGGATCGACCCACTGCGAGAGTATTGTATAGATCAATTTGATAAGTATTACTCACTGCAATGTTATTTTAATCGTTTAACCTGATAACGCTATGGATTTCTATATAGTAACTTCTATGTTTTGATTCAATTCTTTGTCATTTTTTTTAACCGAATGATTATAAGATTGTGAATGGATATGTAGTAAACTGTGTAGAGGAATATGAGTGTTTATGAAGGAATTTGTCCATCTCATTAATTTGAGAAAAAGATCTTTTGGCCCCCTTGAAGGGTAAGATTGAGAAAATGCATGGCTGTGCTCCAATGAATTGATAAGCAGTTATCAATGTTATTTGTTTAAGTCAGTCAAGCTTTAAATTCAAGAAATGAGTGATTAAACAATATAAGAATATCTGAATTAACACCTTATGTTTAATCATTAGATATCATGCGATAAAAGGACTTAATAGCTAATTGTTTAATGGGTAAAGTCAAATCATCTATCTTTACTTAATTTGGGTAGACATAATGTCTTACTAGAGGTCACTTATTTCTTGTTGGTTCAAAAGGAGTTTTAGGTTTTCTGCTAACATTAGGTGAACTTATTGGGTTACACAAAAAAAAAAAAAAAAGAATTAAATAGGTTACGATAATTATTGAAATATTTATTATTCTTAAATAGTTTAAGAATGATAAATGATGTCATTTATTATTTTTGGAGAAAAATAATAAATAATAATATAATATCTTGGATATTATTTTTGATATCTCGCAATTTATCTCTTAATATCTTTAAGAATATATTAACTTCTTTTATATATAGATAGAGATGGCTCTCTATTATGATTACGTTGATGCTCGTCGTTAATATTAGACTTATAAAGAAAGTTTGTAGACCAAAATAGAGAGAGAGAGAGAAAAACACGAGAGATTATAAGTTTATTTCTGCTTGGCATGAACATAGATTTTCCTAAAAAGTGTTAGCATACTCCAGTTTATTTCGACGAGTTCATTTATGTGTGGATACCAGTAGAGAGTGTTCATATCTTGCAACGCCTTTAGATCCATAAATAAGTGAAATTTAAAAGGACTAAGACAGGCTAAATTTATAGTCCCTTCTTGATTTAATTGATATGCATAAATCTTAAGAAGTTTAGGGTTAATAAGATCTTACAAAAAAAAAAAAAAAACATTGCATAAATCTATGTTTGTAACCATAAAATCCAATAGAATTTACTTTGCAAGTTTTAATATCTGAAACCTACCTAATTGATTGATATTACAAGATATATGGTGTAATATGATTACTTTCTCACCTCTAATTGGAGTCATGAACAATGCTTTGATGGCATATCATGAAAAGATAATTAGCTAATATCCTACTGTGTGGAACTCCAAAATTATGAAGTGAGTAACATTTATCTCCATTTATTTCATAGCTTATTAACTTTTTCTTTTACATATTTTAATTCAGAAAAGGTACATGAAGATACATGTTATTGAATAGATTGAGAGCCTAATGGGATTTAAATCGAATTTAAATGATACTTATTTTCTCACGATTTCTATTATGTATGTTTTGATTTGATATGTCTACACGTATTGACATTACAAGATACTTATGTTTTGATTTAATCGAGGGTAAACTAGTAAAATAAAGATTTAAAATGATTTTTTTTTCTTTTTTAAAAATCTGAGATTTAGATTTATAATTTTAAAAATGAAAGAATGAGCATACGAGATCTTATATAAAATCGCTTTTACCTGTATCGTACTTCAATTAGATGGTGTCCTTAAAATAGGTGGATGTGATTTTTCCATTGATGATGTTTTATTTTCGATATTTTCTTATAACACGAGTATATCTCGACGAACGTTTTTAGTATACCATTCAAACGTAGCTCCCTCTTGAAGGTGACGCGCGTGGTGGAGCGAGCACACCTCAACATGGGATTGTCATGTTCCACATGGGAAAGATGATGCATTATGTGGCCGATGACGTCCTTATGCAGCGGTGCTTACCTGCAGATTCATATGTGGTGTGGAAGAAAACACGAAACTGGTGGATTGCGTTCAATCAGTACAGAGTTTACTATCTCATTAAGTTTAACAACGTTTGGAATGCGTATAAAAGAACGGATAAGACACATTCTGATTCCTTAAAAATGTGATTCCTCTTTTCCCCGAGCTATCAGGATTTGTAAGACATTTCGCCTGATACGAGTCATATAACCCACAAAGTAAAGGGATGTTATTAATAATGTCAAGGAGACCATGTCAAGTTTTGATTCCTCGGGGTCATTGATTTTGAGATTTGTATTTTTGTCTTTTTTCATGATAACTAAATATAATGATGGGTATTAACGTTATTATAATATATTAATATAAATATTAATTTTTTAATAAAATAAATTAAATTTGATTCTTCGATTTCTAAAATTTTAATACGGTGTTGTTAAAATAAAAAAATAAAGAAAAAATCTCATTATTTTATATATATACACGTAAACAAAACCCTCCTGGTTAGATGTGCTGATCGTAATACATGCTCCCTTATTTACCCTTTTGTCCTTGGTACCTTTGGATTCACAAAAGTACCCGATAACTTGTTCCCTCATTTATTACCACTACTTATTACATCTATACCAATCATTTCATTCCCCCTGTTGTTCAATTGATCTAAGCCCGTTAGCATAAATACCCCTTAGTTTGCACGACTACAGTATATGAAAAATGTGTCCTCTCTTAATTTTTATATATGTTGTTCCATTACTTATAAGGCTATGTTTTTTATATTGTATGAGGTTAGTTACATTAAGTATAAGGCTACACTCTTTATATTGTATGAGGTTAGGTAAATCTATATCTATATAATAACAATAGAAGTTTTGAGATACCACTCATACCTTAATATTTAGCCACGAATCCGAATTCAGCTTACGATTCATAGCCTACTCTAAATAGAGCCAATTGAATCTCCAAGTTTAGCCACGAATCCGAATTCAGCTTACGATTCATAGCCTACTTTAAATAGAGCCAATTGAATCTCCAAGTCTAAGATAGGTTAGTGCTCTACAACCTTGGATCTCCTATCTATTAAGCTCATGGTGAGTTATCAATGAAAAATTTAAAAAAGAATAAATTTAATTAAAAACAAAGTTATAGTAAAAATTGGAACCTTTTGAACATGACTTATAAATGATTCTTCCTCAATTATAATATTTAATGTTGCTACTAACAACATAAGAATTTAATTTAATATTATTAAGAACACATGAATTAAATTCACCATTTTCTTTGTTGGTTTGGTGTAGTATATATATTTTTTTATCCAAAGAAATGTTTACTTCTTTAGCTATGTTGGACTAACTTTTCTCCTTTAATATTATTCTAGTTCTTTCTTTACGTTCCTAGTATTACAATGTAGGTTGGGTGTAATTTTGTATAAATAGAAATGCAATTTACTTACACCCTAATCAACAAAATGAGTTGGAACTATGAGGTTTTAGGACTCAAAATTTTTAAGTCTAACAGATAGGTATAATAAACAAAAAAAAAAGTTAGTTTAAGCCAATTCACGCTTCCAAGACCCATAGAGACTATCATGGGACAAATTGCCTTGTCCGAGAACCCAACATTGAACCGGCCTTAAATTGGCTGATTACTATTTGCCTTTTTAGGACCCCACCACATGGTTCCCGTTGGATCAAGGTGATCACTCGTGCCCCTTTCTGCTTTGGAGAAGCTAGCAAAGCCAACTGAATAGGGGAATGCTTATTAAATGAAAAGCGACTAAAATACCCCATTCTCAAAAAATATCTTACGAAATAGAAGAGTCAAACAAATATATAAGTACTAACGAGCAACGCATTCGTGATGTATGTAAAGATTAAATAATATTAAATTTATATATTTATAATTTATCATTATCTATTTGATAAAAAATCATAATTTTTATTAAATAATGTAAATATAAATTTATTTTTTTCCTTATCTACACTAACTTTGAATCCTTTAATTTTTTACTTATTAACTAATTGAGATTATAGATAGAAATTATCCATACATGTAAGCATCAATCATTATCATGGTAAAAATTTTGGCCATACAATACACGCATGTAAAGTAGGGAGAGAGAAAACCGAAAGAGAGAGAAACCGTTGGAGAGATTATGATGATAAGTACCATATTGTGTGTGGAGATAGAAAAGAAAGTGGACAAAGTGGATTTTGGGATTGAGAGGGATTAATGAGAGAAACTAAATTGACGAATTTATCAATTGTTTATAATTTTAATAAACTATATTACTATTAGTTTTTTTATTGAATAAAATTAAATAGATGGTAAATAGGTAATTTAAAGTGTGGGCTCCAATCGGTTTTAATAATACATAGATTACATAGATATCTTATAGAAATATACAAGTATTATATTACAATGAATTCTCTTTTTTTTTTTTATTTTCTTCAATTTCTCTTAATTTAGTTTGTTAAAACTTTGTCATTTATAATCAATAATTAAGATTATAAAAAAGATAATAATGTTGTGATGATATCATTAAGGTATTTCAAAAATCTAAAAAATTTCAAACATTGTTTTGTAAAATTAAGAGGATGTATTACATACATTAAAGAGGTAATAATAATAATACTCTAACTATATAAGCCTTCAGATACTTAAACAGTACATTAGGAACGGGTTCACATCACAATTTTCCACATGTAGGGTCAATCCTGTGTCTATATAATGTGCTGAAGCTGGCAGTGGGTTTTACCACACAGCTTTCTAGTTTTCTTTTGCAAAACAAAATATATACCTTAAAAAGAAGACATGGCTCCTTCAAATCCCACGTTCATTATAATGCAAACTGGTCATCATAACAACACTGAACCTGAAGATATGATCCAAGGAAGAAGATCCGCCAATTACAAGCCTAATATATGGAAATACGATTTTCTACAGTCACTGTGCAACGAAAATGACGTGAGATTCTTCTTCTTTTCATTGGCGGCCAGCACTTTCAATGATGTTTAAATTTATCTCCCCACTTTGCTTCCACTTTTTGATTTGCTTTGTTACGGATAAATTTTTATATCTCCAGAGAGACAGGGTAGTTTTTGTTGTAAAACCGATGGTGGGTTTGTTTTTATAACTTCATTCTCCGCACGAAGGAGAGGCTCGAGAATTTTTACCTGTGGTTGGCAAATACTAAAGTTTAAAATATGGATTTCATTTATAATTTCTTCAATTTATAAATTAATGGTTGAGATAGTATAGATTTTTAAAATATCTTATAATATTATCAGATTTTTTATAATTTAAATAATTGATTATATATAGTAATTTTTCAAAAGAATAAATGAAAGGAAGTTAAGGAAAATAAATGGAAAGAATACATTTCTTTTAAATATTCAATCGTTTTAAGAAATTTTATCAGTAAAGTATTCATATTCAATAGGTAAACGCTTGTCTAATACCTATTCTATCATAGACAGGGTGATCTCTACTGTTATACTGCAATCCGCTGTACGTCCACTAAGTTAAACAATTAAAAATGTATTTTCAGGGTGAACACAATTTTGAAAGGGCTGAAATGCTAGTTGAGGATGTGAAGCAAGTGTTCGTGCAGGCAACGTCCGAGGAGTCCAAACTAACGTTGATAGACACCGTCATAAAACTAGGTTTAGCAAATATGTTCGAGAAACAAATCCAGGAAGCTCTACACGTGGTGGCATCCACAAGCAAATATAGCAATTATTCCACCGCGAAGAAGGAGGATCTTGCCATTACTGCTCTTCGTTTTAGGCTGCTCAGACAATGTGGCTACGAAATTTCTCCAGGTCCACACAATTTTCTACAATATCAATTGAATTTTTAAATTCTTGCGTATATATAGTTTTTGGAAGCAAAAAGGAACAGTTAGTAATTTTTCTAATTTTATTTTTGTTAATTACAACAATACCTTTATGTAATTAGAAAATTGTCCCACAATTTCAAAAGTAATGCGACTTACACATTCACAATTGTAGAAAATGATATTTTTCGATATCTGTTTCAAATCAATATCGAAGCAGTATTAAAACCGATACAAACGAATGTATCAAGGTTCTCAATATTCTCAATAGATCGAAATGTTTATGTATTTTAAACAAATTGCTAACTATTGATTTATTTTTCTAACTGTTATTATCTGTATTTAAAAGAATTAACAATTTCACAATATTATATGCGCAGATATATTCAGGGAAGTACTCAACAAAAGAACTGAAGTCCCAAACATAAAAGGGCTGCTTGAGTTGTTGGAGGCTTCACATTTAGCTTTGGAGGGTGAAATCACACTAGATAAAACCAAAGCTTTCGCCATTGCAAACTTGAAGGAAAGTGTTTCGGATGGCAATTTAAGTGAATACCTATTAAAACAAGTGGTCCATGCCTTAGAGCTACCACAGCACCGGAGAGTGGGCTGGTTCGATATAAAATGGCAGATCAAAATGTTCGAAGATTACGGGGATAACAGAAACGTTAACAATGTGTTGTTGGTTGAGCTTGCAAAGATCAATTTCAACGCGATGCAGACTTCACATCAAAGGGACCTAGGGGACATATCTAGGTACGTTTGGAAGAGACGTTAACAAAAAAAAAAAAAAAAAGAAAAAGAAAAAGAAAAAGAAAAAAAGAAAACACAAATAGCTTGTTCAAACCTATCAACAAGAAATGGCAACAATTAATAACTCTAAAATTGGTTTGATCTTCTCGTTGTAAATGTCTACTGATAAAATCATTTATATTATTAAAGCCAAATCACTTATTTGATTCCATTAAAAGCGGATCCAATAAATAGTAAATACCACATTGAATAAATATAACGTTCTTTATTTTTCGATATATACATCACAAGTGAACGTCCTCTTATAGAAATAAAAAATAATAACATATATTATATACAAGGCATTCGAAAAATAATTTACGCCTATAACTAATCTAACATTCTAAAATTAGTTTTCTCACACACATTTGAAATCGTTTTTAATCTTCATTTTTACATCCTATATGCCTCATTTGTTAAATTTAACTGCAAAATGTTCACAGAACAAATATTTGGAGCCACCAAACATGATTCCCTTTATTTTATTTTATTTTTTGGTATTTCTTCAAAAATTCCTAATGTTATTAACACTTTTTTCCCTTTGGTTCTACTTCTATGGGTTATTTCTAGGTGGTGGAGGGATATGGGGCTTATAGAGCAGCTGACGTTTACGAGAGACCGAGTGGTGGAAAGTTACTTATGTGCCTTAGGGCTTGTTCAAAAGCCGGAATCGCACTGCTTCAGAAAATGTCTTACCAAAGTCATTATAATGATATTGGTCATTGACGACGTTTACGATATTTTTGGTTCATTCGAAGAGCTTAACTGCTTCACGAAGGCGATTGACAGGTTTGCCGTTTGTTGTACGTACAAAAAGTCGTTTTCTTTATAACATGTGGTTTATATTCGATCATTTAAAGTTATCATTTTCTTTTGGGAAAAAAAAAAGTTATTATTTTCTAAAATTTTTTAAAATCACTTTTCTCAAATATTATTACATGGATTTAGTAGGTAAAATTAAAAAATAAACAAGATGACACCATGATGTATATAATATTTCAAATTTTTGAATAATTTTAGCAATTGATTTCGTAATTTTACCTAAAATAATTTAAAAGGATCCCTTTCTAATGTTTATTTACATTATACGTAAATTATTTTTTTTTTTCAATTTATAGGTGGGATTCCCGGGAGATTGAAGAACTTCCCAAATGCATGCAGCTTTGTTTTCAGGCACTCGATGATATTACCAGGCAAAATGCTTACGATTTAGGCAACGGGAAAAATTGGACACAAATACTACCTCATTTAAGAACCGCGGTGGGTGCACTATAAGTGCTTTTAATAGTTATTTTTATATTTCACCCTTTCTAATTTTTAGATATTTAGTTTAGACATCCGCATTACAAGTACTGTATCTACCTAATTTGTGAATTTTCTAATATACCGAATGAAAGTGTAAACAATATCATATTAATTTGTTTCACATAGTTTACTAGGAAAAGTCGTAGAGTCCATTTTTCTTTTTTCAAGTAATTAAAATTATATTTTTCTAACTCATATATTTTACTTTTGCTAATTTTTAATATACTTAGTTTAGACATAAGTATCATTGACACGACATCTAATGTACGAATAATCGTCTAATACAGTGAATGAAAGTGAAAACAATGTCATACTTGTATGGTGTGATATGTATATATATAAATATAACATCCATTTTCATATTTTTCAATTAAAATCTTGATTTTCCAACTAATATGTTTATTTTGTTCTAGTGGGCGGGGTTCTGCAAGTCATTATTTAAGGAAGCACAGTGGGACAACGAAAGCTATATCCCAACGTTGGAAGAGTATTTGGAGAATGCATGGATTTCCTCAAGGGGTCCTCTGATTCTGCTCCATACTTTCCTCTCTTTTGGGCAAGAAGAAACCTCGGAGGCAATCGATTTGATGGAAAGGAACAAAGATCTTGTCTATAATTCATCCATCATAATTCGACTTTGCAATGATCTTGGGACTTCAGCCGTATGCTTCTCCTTCATTAGTTCTTTCTCCACGTCAATTCTCAATCAGAACCCGTTTTAAACTTTAACGACTTTTTATATTTTAACAAGCTTAGAAAGTACTTAATTAAGTTTTTCTTTACAATTATTTCTTTTTCTTATTTTTCTATCTAAACAAGTATTTTTCTTTCGGTTTTTTGTCTCCTAATTCCTCGCCTTCATTCTTTTTACTTTTTTCTTTTTCTTTTCCCATTATACACCATTTGGTATCCACTTCATTTTGAAAAACGAAGACAAATTGTTGCTAGTGCATGTATTAACATTGATTTTAGCTTCCTCTACATGAAATTCCACTCTCCATGGCAATACGACTTGATAGTTTTATTATGAAGCATCAATTGGTAAATGGAAAAAAAAAAAACAAAAGAAGAGAAAATCGAATGATTTATAGAGCAAAGATAAACATAATAATAAATAAAGAAATCACATTTCCAATTATATTGATGCTCTCTCTCTCTATATTTTTATATTAATATCATAGATATTGATGGTCTATATATTTTTTATATTAACAGTTTTATTAGATTCGGATTTATCCGTTCGATCCAACTTAGTTTGACCTAATTTTTTATAAAATTAGTTTGAGGCATCTATTTGATTTTTATTGACAGTAACTCTTAGTTTGATCCTATTGACTTGACCAATCCAATTTGATTCTTATAAAAATCTATCATATTATTTAGAATTAAAATATATAATTTTTTCTTGTATATTCTAGAAAATATATTAATTTGTTAAAAAATAAATATTGATTAAAAAAAAAAAGCAAATAAATAGGAAGTACCCTCTTAACTCTTAACTCTTCCTCATCCATGGGTCAACCTTCCAAGTCAGGATTGACAACATTGATATTAATGTTGTTAGAGGGTTTCTATTTTATGCATATGATTTTCGTGATCAAATTATTAAAAATCAGTTTAAGTTTTTCATGAAGCTTCTTTAGTTCGTGAAACATACTACTATACCAAGTAAACGATCTTATTAATTATTTTTCAGGCTGAACGAGACAGAGGAGATGCTCCTTCCTCAATCCTATGTTACATGCGAGAAGCCAACGTTTCAGAGGAAATAGCAAGGAAGCATGTCCAAAGCTTGATCGAAGAAGCATGGAAGAACATGAATCATTTGTACATTTATGAATCATCGCCTTGTACGCGACCACTAGTTGATCTGTGTGTCAACTCGGCACGAGTGGCACACATGCTTTACCAACACGGGGATGGATTTGGAGTTCAAGATGGGGATATGCGAAAACAGATTTTCTCTTCACTTGTCAAACCTTTTACTTTCAATTAGGGTTTAGGTCCTATCTAGATCATTAGGTATGTGGAAAAGGAAAGCTGAGCAACAAAGATGGAATGGTCCGAATAGAGGATTTGCATTAGATTATATCATTGGGTTAATACTCCCATAACGTGTGTATTTAGATATAATTAGATAAAAGTAACTATCAAACAATTGATCTATAGTTAAGGTTAAGATACACTTATAAGTTATGATAACTTGCATAAGGTTTTGGTTCAAATTTAACCATAAATATTCTTTGCGGTTACCTGTATAATGTAAGTTATTCTTATCGAGTGCACAAATTTTATAAAATGATTCATATATCTAAAAATAATCGATCATAGTATAGCTTTACTCCTACATCATTAAAAAGAAAAAAAAAAGAAAGAAAAAAAAAGATCAAATTATCTTTTTTTTTTCCTTTTTGCCATTGAAAAACTGTATACATGAAAAATAAATCAAAGTTACAATATTCCAAGATGTTATGACACATAATCAGCACACAACAAGTTAAACAAAAAGCTTGACGGATTATAATCCCGAAAACACAAGCTCAAATACTTACCACCCTAGGACACTACCTAATCTACATAGGGGTTTGCCCTTCTACTAACTAGATAAATTTTACAATTGTTAAAACATTGCCATGTTGGTATATGAGTGGCCACAAACCATAAGAAGATAGCATTTATTAAGAATTAATCTTCACTAATATTTTAAATGAGTATAGGGGTTTCTTGGGCTTTTATGGCCCAATTGGAGATTCATTAAATGGTATTTAGATATTAGTAAGCCCTAGGAACTTGGATAGAATTCGAGGTGAGGAAATTATGAATAATTCTCTATATTTTGATTTTGGAACATATATATCTCTTAAACTTAAAAAGTGTGTTTTAATATTTCATAAATTTTGATAAATTAGTGACATAGATGATATTTGCATTTTTAATTGAAAAATGTTTTAAGTTTTAAATTTATAGAGTCTTAAGATATACTTTAATGAGTTCAAGAGGGTATTCCCTTATCAATATTAAAGTTTTAGATTTTGAGTTTGGAAGACGGGGTGTGGGGTGTATGAAGTGGCTATTACCTCTAGAGGTTACTTACTAATCTATTATGATTTAGGAAGCACTAAAATCCACATTGAAAGTTAAGAAGTATTATCAATTTGGATTATTTGCAATTTTTTCTAAAACTTCTTAAGAATTTAATTGAGCCACTTGTTTTACTTTCACCGGATATTATTAGGTCATTTATGTTGGAAGGAATGCCAACGGAGTAGGATAGGGGAAATCCTTTTGCAAGATTAAAATCCTATTTCCAACTTTAGCAAAGTCTTATGCTCATCCGGGCTGTCCACAGTACTTGTGAGAGCTATATATGCAGCAAAGATGCATGTGAACGTGTTTAGCTGTAGACAAGTCTATATTGAATCATAAAGATTCCTGTTAATCCCTTGGTGGTATAATGTTATAAAATTTCCCAAGAGGTTATACAAATAAAATGGACATCTGACAAAATTGCATCCAGGCATTCCGAAAATAACCTGTAAAGTAATTGTATCGATAGACGAGTTGTTTAATTACCAGAGCCCGAAAGGAAGCAAGTTGTCTCTGTGTGATAATGATTTTATAGGGTCAAATGTGTTCTCTATTATTCACATTTATGGTTTGAAAATGATCCTAAGAATTTAAACCAGAAAGATGGGGAAAAAAATTATTTTCACAGTTTTCAGGTATCTTCATGGTTACTTATGATGGAAATCAATCATTTCATTATACAAATCATCTTAATTTTTCTTAATTTATAAATTAATTATTAAGATATTATAAAAATTTAAACAATTTATGATATTATTGTGATATCATTTACTTTCTTAAAATCTCGATCAGATTAATTACATATGATAATATTTATAAAAAATAAATTAAGAAAAATAATGAGAATGGGTGGCACCCTTTGCAAGTATCATCACACATATTTTAGATATTAATATTATATCCTCGATTCTTCGATGGTCGTTGGCAAGTCCCATCGGGAAGTAAGCCGGCTTGGTCGGGGGCACCTCAACATGTGATCGACGTTTTATGCACGGTCCATTTATGAAAGATGATGCATCATGTGGCCGACGCCTAGGTACTAGTGCAGTTGTACTTCTGGTTATATGTCGAAGGAAACCACAAGAATTTGTGTTATATGGAAAAGAATTGTTACAAAATTTGTGTTCAGCTTCAATAATCACCCTCAAATTGATTGATCATACTGAAGTGGCAAATAGAATACTATTCAAACTTTCTTAGAGCTATCATGGAAAAGAATTTGAGGGATTGGGATTGAATTTAAGGGATTGGAATTTATGTCTACCTGTTATGGGATTCGTATACAACTGAACTATCTACTGTATCACTAGGAAGATCCCATTTAAAGTTGTCTATGGCCTTAATCCTATTATTCCCCTAAATATGATCAGTACCCTTGCAGCTATTGAAAAGAGTTAATCCGGAGTTGATTAAGCTCAAGAATTGTAAGAACTATACTAGTCTATAAGCAGGAAGATCACCAAGTTTAATTAGAAACAATAAGAGATTGGTAGCTGAGATCGACGAGCTGCTTCTTTCTAGCCAAAAGACTTAGTATGGATACATTTCAGCCGATAACGATTTCTGCAATTGAGATAAGGTAAGTTATCTCATCGAGTTGATGGTTTATTTAAGGTCTTGAAAAATGTCAACTGCAACGTTTACCAAATTGAGTTATCTAATGACTATGGTGTCTCTCCCACTTCAATATGTTCGACCTAATTCCTTACTAACTAGTAAAGTGCCCTACGAGTGTCTCAGAAGAAGAGCTAGAGACTACTTCAGATTTAAGGATAGATCTTTACGACCTCTAAGTAGATGATAGGAATCAATCCCCTAGACCGATCACACAAAGCTAAGTTAGAGGACTTTAAAGACTTACTCTAAGAATACTATCTTGAAGCCCTATTAGAGATGGAAATTCCTATCCTAACTTTTGTGTTTCCCTTTTCTACCAACTTAACTGCCAAGCCTTTACGTGCATTAAACCTATTAAATAGCTGTACTATGATAGAATATTCAAGCAAACAATCCCATGACTATCTGAATTGAGCTCTCAAATCGATAACAGAAGCTTGACCCCAATCCTAGCTGACTACTCTTGAGTGAGACTAATTGGGTTTCGACCTAATCTAGATTGGGTTGGTCCCTAATTACAAATTCTTTTTCTCATATACTTTATACCATAGTACTAACGTCCAGCCACCAAGTGGTACATTTTTTTTTATATGATATTCTAGAAGGATTTTTTACTTTCTATATTGAATATTTTTTGTTTCTTTTACCTTTTTTAGTATGTATTGTATAACTTAATTGTAAGAATACCTTTTTATCTTTTTATACATGTAAAATAACCTTAGTGAATGGGTATATAAACTCCTACTTAATTGTATACAGACAATCAATCCTCATTATTAGAATTTATTTAAGTTTTTTTTAAACAACCCTAGTGTTTTCATCACCCTGAAACTCTTATCTATTTCCTTTAGTAAGGAGTAATGGTGAGTGACCTTTCAGTTCGGACTAGTCAGTCATATTTGGTGGATTGTAAGCTGAATAGGATCAATTAAAGTGTCATATCTAATTGGTAAGTGCTCAGGCTTTACTAGTTTTTTGTTTGTTTTCCTTTTGCTTTTTTTCATTATGGCGTTTCTCCATGTGTCTAACCTCGAAGATGCATTAGCTAGTCTTCTAAAGGGATAACCAAGTTCAAATCCCTCATTTGCTAAATTATTATAATATGTAATGTAATCGGTGAAAAAGAAAAATATTGTTATATGTAAATCTAAAAAATTATAAAATCAAATGTAATTTGATTACATTAAGAATATCAAATTGGATTATCGATCATTCGAAGTACTTATCAATTGAAATGAAAAAAGTACATTTGAATAACCAATTTTTTTCCCTACCTTTTTCAATTTAGAGTTTCATTTTTTTCACTTAATTTTAAGACCTAAATTTTTAGAAATGAGCAAAATTAGTATTTTCGTTGTTCTACGTTAAAGTATTGTTAAAAACTGTATCTCTAAAGAATATTATATATATGAACAATAAATAAAAATATAAATACTAAAAGCAAAAAATTGAAAAATTATATTTTTTACTTTTAGTTTTCAAATTTTACTACCTTTTCTAATATAGTCCTTGAATTTTAATTTTAATTTTTTCTATTTCAATTCTTAAAGTTATCAAAATTTTGCGGAGTGATTTGTCAATGAAAAAATTAACATGGACTTTTTTGTAAATTTTTGATAAATTTAAGGATTTAAATAAGAAAAATAAAAGTTTGAATAGTTGAAAAATGATATAATTTGAGAACTAAATTTGTAATTTTTTTTTTAAAAAAAGAAGATAGGAAAGTCATGTCAAAACTCAAAAAGGCACGCCCGATTATCCGAGTGAAAAAGAGAGAGAGAGGGGTTGGTTGGGAAGTGGACAAATTTGACCTGCAACGCCTCCCATTTCCTCATCACACTTTGAAGACTTTTGTGTCCTGTAAGGACTCTGGTAGTTCAGTTTGGTGTTGTACTATTGTCTTCATTGGCCTTATATTCTTCATTCTAACGCCATATATCTCTCCTTTTGATCTCCTTTTCTTCATTATCTCCAGTACCCAGATCTTTCTTTGTCCTATCTTTTGATTTTTAATGCAAAAGATCAAGCCTTTTTTCATCCTCGATAGAAAATATCTTCAGGTACTTAAATGTCTTTCCTGTATTGTTTTGCAATTTACAGTACCATGTTTGCATGTTTTCTTCGGATTTTCCTTTCAATTGCCTTGATGAAGAGACAGAAATAGAGTAGTTTAGACTGATTGTTCTTACTTGAAGATCGAACCCTAGCGTAGTTTGTAAACAACTTACCACAAAGTTAAGAACTTTTTGTTGGGTATGAAAGGTTCAGTATAGTTTAAAAAACTTTAATTTGGGAGTTTTGTGATCTGGGTTTGTTTGAATTAGTGATTTTTATTCATATTTCTGAGTGTGTTTAATTGCATTTTATGATTGCCTTTTGCCTCTTAATAGTCTTCTTCTACTAGATCCGTGCTCTTGTCTGGTATTAGATTCATTTGTGGATGGTTTTGGTACTAGATGGTCTATTATTTTCTATGAACTACTAAGTCAACAACTTTTGATAAATGCGCTAACTTCCCTTGTTTTGTTAATTTCAAGGTTTGAATCTGATTGTAGGGTAAGTTGACGTTCTATATATTAGGATCTATGGTAGAATCTAATCACTGAGTAGAGTGTATATTTGTAGTCTTTCTGGCTATTCAGTTCTTATTTCTTCTTTTTACTCCGCATATACAACTTGACGATAAACACAAGAACCAGATCGATGAAGAGAATGGAAGAGATAAAACTGAAAAGTAATTTTGCATCTAATATACCCCTATAATGGCGTGATAGTTGTATGAATAATAGTTTAATTATGTTATGTTGATGTGAAATAGGTAGTTGGGAAGATATTGAACCCTGGAGAGACTACGTAAGGATCTGAACCCAAATTGCCTATGTGCAAGTGGCCATAGGACGGTGCTGCTTTATCCTGGAGGAGAATTATCAGTAGATTTACCAACAAGAACCTGCAGTATGGTTTGCCTCTGCTTACTAATCTATGCATCATTTAATTGATAAGGAAAAAGCAAAGCCTAGGAACGATCTTGTTAGTTTACAATTAGGAAATCTCTCACAAGACTCTCAGTGAGAGGAGTAACCATGAAGCTATTCTGTATACAGGAATAATGATGTATCATGTAATGATCCATTTTCATAATATTTAATATATTCTTTGCATTTGTAATAAGACTTGCATCCATCTTTTGTGTAAACAAATAGAACCTTATATTTTCTAAAACTTGACCTTACATGTATGATTTTCATCTCTTTGTTCCTCTGATGATGCTTGCTGACCTTTGTTGCTCCATAAGCAATTTAGTCACTGCAAGTTACTTTAGTCAAATTTTTCTTATCTAAACTTATTATGCTCTATGCAGGGAAGAGATGGCTACCCCTCCACAACCTACCAGAATTGGCCTAGCTGGTCTAGCTGTTATGGGACAGAACTTGGCTCTCAAAATTGCAGAAAAAAGCTTTCCCATTTCTGTTTACAACAGAACAACATCAAAGGTTGATGAGACGGTTGAGCGCACCTGGCGGAAGGAAATCTTCCTTTACATGGCTTTCATGATCCAGAATCTTTTATCAAATCTATCCAAAAGCCTCGAGTTGTTGTCATGCTTGTTAAGGCAGGAGCTCCCATAGATCAAACTATTAAGACTCTTTCAGCTTTCATGGAGAAAGGTGATTGCATTATAGATGGTGGTAATGAATGGTATGAGAATACAGAAAGGACAGCGAAGGAAATGGCAGAGCGAGGTTTACTCTACCTTGGAATGGGAGTTTCTGGTGGTGAACATGGTGCTAAGAATGGGTCCCCTTTGATGCATGGTGGTTCTTTTGAAGCTTACAAGCACATCGAAGATATTCTTCTCAAGGTGGCAGCTAAAGTTCCAGATAATGGTGAAGATGGGAGTTTCTGGTGGTGAAGATGGTGCTAGGAATGGGCCCTCTTTGATGCCTGGTGGTTCTTTTGAAGCTTACAAGCACATTGAAGATATTCTTCTCAAGGTGGCAGCTGAAGTTCCAGATAGTGGTCCTTGTGTTACGTATGTAAGGAAAGGTGGCTCTGGTAATTTCGTAAAGATGGTTCACAATGGAATTAAGTACGGTGATATGCAACTGATTGCAGACGCATAGGATGTTCTCAAGTCAGTTGGGAAGCTGTCAAATGATGAGCTGAAAGCTGTTTTTGATGAATGGAACAAGGGTGAACTGTTGAGCTTCTTGATTGAAATTACTGCCAACATATTTGGAATCAAAGATGATAAGAGAGAGGGCGATTTGGTTGACAAGGTTTTGGACAAGACGGGGTATGAAAGGGCAATTAGGATGTGAACGTTGGGACTACCACAAAGGCTTATCTTTTAAAGACATCATTGTAAAATGCAAAAGTTTAGACAATAAATAGGAAATATTAGTGTTGAAGTTTTCGTAATATTCACACGCTATGTTGCTCATACGAAAAATTTGAATAGTAAATTCCAAGTTGAAAATTACATTGTAATGGAATAACGGGTTTTTTTGTGGCATTTCTTAAGAGATTAAAATTAAAAGAAAAATTTACATTGTCATGTATTTGCTGTTTTGTGAAATGCATATTCAATCTTGAAAAATATGAAAAATTTTCTGTAAATTGCTTTTAAAAAAGTTCTCCCCAACACCAAATTTATAGATGTAAAAAGATTTTGTGCAAATTGAGTGTGTGTGACCTTATTTTTTCTCCAAATCTACTCAAGCCATGATCTTCCAATTTGAGCATTTGGACTCTCAAATTTTTAAATACGCTTTCTGATTCTATTTTATTATTTCATGTTTCATAAATAATAGAAGACAAACATTTTTAATATTTTTCTTTGTCATTTTTATCAATATCAAAATGATGACCCGTGGATTTAGAATGCAACTTTCTAAAGAGATAAGCGCTTAAATGGTTAGTTTCATATACTGAGAGTAAAACGAACATAAAGTAAATGTAAAAAGTAAAACAAACATAAAGTAAATGTAAAAAGTAGGAATCAGCGTCTATATAGGATGAGAAAGGTATAAGACTTTATTATATCTTACTCTCTATATACAGACTTTCAAATTTTAAAATTAGAACCTATTTTAAAATACATTCTAATACTATCTTGGATCCTATATATTTTAGAACTACGAGGTATAGATATCTTATAAAACTTATAAATATTTTATTATATTTTTAATATTATAATTCTAAAGTAAATTTTCAATATTCTAAACTTGTTAATATATTCATAACATCCTATTTATCCAAATTGCATGTAGTCATTCCCACGAGTTTAGAACTATGTTATTATGAAGTCTAACTAATGATAACTTATTTGACAAAAGTAACGTTCCAAACAAAAGTGACGAAACAATATGTCCATCAAAAAGACACATCCTCTATTTGTGCATACCTTACCATCTATTTAAAGGTTCAATTCATTTGTTTAAATATATAAAACCAAGTCCATTGCAATAAGCATACAAGTGTAATATAAAATGGAAAATATAATAGCAACCGGTAAGGCTAGTAATAAGAAAGGCAAAGAATAGAAATGTAAAAACAAGTTAAGAGAGGGTAAGCTTTGACTATAATCTATAGTTTATTTATTTATTTTTTTAAGAACTTAGATGGTAAAAATATAATATTGTTATATATTCTTATTATTATTTAAGAATTTTTATAAGGTGCATATAGAATACCTAAGACCCAATACTCTATAAATTTTAGAGACTAAGTTTCAAGATGGGTACAAGTGTTGAGATATCATATCTGTATTTTACTCTGTGTGAGTAAGTTTTGAAAAATATTACCCAAAATCTATCATATAACTTTCAATTCCTATTCGAGCACACCTACTTAAGCATAGTATTAAATGTCTCGATCGACCAAAGAGCACTTAGGGCTCTATTTTTCAAGTTGAGCATTTAGATCTTTAAAGCTTTAAAAACATGCTTTTAGACCTCCAGATAATATTTTATTCTTGATAAAAAAAATATAAAATTTCAATGGATATATTATTATAATAAATATTTTTATGTTTAGTTATTGAATATTTTATTATAATTAATACTCTTTATAATTTTTGTTATTTTATTGAATGTAAAATGGCCATTTAAAGGATTAAAAGAACATTTTTCAAAGTTTAGAGATTTAAATGTGTAATTTCAAAAATAAAAATGCTAGCTAAGATTGTTTTAAGTTAGTGATGGAAATGCCGAGTAAAATGTGGGGTAAATATAATATATATGTGTGTGTGTGCGCGCGCGCCCGTGCGTGCGATTTACCTACGACTGAACATGCAATATAAAATTGGGTTTACGTCACAAATGGTACTCATATTTAGCCACAATGCGCAATTTGTTATTTATATTTTGAAAAGATTAATTTACTATCTAACTAAAATTTTCGTGATCATTTTTGTAGTATGAAGTAATTTTATTAAGTTCATTTACTAACATAAGCACAAGGATGAATCAAGAATTCAATATTCTTACCACCTTAAAGTTGGCTACCCTGGATGGTAGTTCAAACGCCCGTTTAAAGGAGGTGGGTTTCAATCCACTTCAAAATGTGGGTTTCAATTGATTCATTAGCAATTATGAGTCTATTTCTACTTCACCCTTATATCTACATTAATAAACAAACTTAACATAGTAAGTTTAAGTAGTAAAAATGACTAAAAACTTTAATTAGGTAATAAATTGATTTTTTTGAAGTATATATAGTAAATTACACATTTTAGCAAAATTTAAGTACTATTTGTTATATTGACTCTATAAAATTTACCCGAAAATAGGACCGCAACATACAACATGGAAAACTATATGTAAATAATTTTAAATGTGTACATATGGTTAAAGTTATAAAGTAGTGGAATTATTCGATAAGGAAAGGTTAGTAATGTAGGTCAAACGTTAGGAAAAAGAAAAGCGTTGTATCTTTCACGAGTCACACATAATTACACCAAAACCAATACGTTTTCTTCTTAAGACATTTAAATAACAAACAAGATTTTGTCAAGTTCTTCCCTGCTTTGAAAAGGGTTTATCAAGAGAAAAAATGATTCTTCGTGTTTTTTAATGGTACCATTTAAGTCATCCATCTCCTCAATTACTAATCATTTGATACACACACTAATATGGAAACTTAGCTAAGTTTATTATTATTTTTTTCACATTATATATTACAATTTAGGAAAAAAGGATTCAAACTTGATCTATTTTATTGAGAGATCAATTATCATACCATTAAACTATAATAGTATGATGTAAACTTAATTAACTTAAGAAATGGGACTTAGGATTGAACTTATAATATTAATATTGATTCGAGAAGACACCATATGTATGGTCAAGAAAAACCAAACGGTCAACTAAATAGAGCTTGACAATCAACCATTGAATTTGGATAGCTAATCGTTGGACACAGGCAATTAACCAAAGGACACTTCAAATGGAGTCATGGGCTTTGTTATTTGTCTTATTTTATCTTTTAATTTGATTATTTAGGATATTTTAATAGAATGCATCTCGTAAAACAGTAGCTATTCTATTTGTTGATCGTGGCTGACCAACTAAGATATGCAAACTCACATGAAGCCTAATTAGAGTAGGTTTAGGCTTGGGCTTCGACTTCTACTTCTTAATACTTGTAAAAAGCCTCTTGTGGATGTAACTATAAGGGCCCTTCGACATTTAAGTTGGTAAGGAGAACCAAGAGAAGGGGAGACGAGTACTAAGGACCTAAGGAACTATGCTTACCTAGTGTATGTGCCAGATTTTAGTTTCAAAGAGAAGGGGAAGAGAAAATGCTCTTAGTGAGTGAAAAAATAAAAAGTTTTCTTTATTTTTTGGCCCTTGCGGTCTTTTATGCAGGTTACTTGGACACCTGGGGATCAGGAGTTCGCTTGTATTGGTTATCGGTAAGTAGTGCACTATGAGATAAAGACTGAGCTTCACTATAGGTAACATTTTGTGGTCAACTAAATCATCGAATTTGCAATAAAGAGTAGGTGCTAAAGCCAAAAGCCGAGCTAAGATGCATAGGAAGGGATTAGCTAATGCTTGATCAGGGGGATGAGTTGAGCTTTTAGCCTATGTCGGACGATCAATGCATGTCGACTCAAAAATCGAGGGGCGAGTTGCTCAAATGGGTATTATTTGGCTCGCCAAGCAGGTCACGATGTAGAGGACAAGTTCGCCGATAGCTTGTGTGTTTCTTGCGTGAGCATATGGCCTTGAGAAGGAGGTCGCCGGGTGATTGATAAGCTTGCAGCTTATTCGCATGATAGACCTCATTTGTTGGATTTTAGTCCAAGTGAAAATCGAGTGTTAACACTATTTAATGAGATATATTACAAATTATTATAATCTTAGTTTCTATCGTTGATTGACCGGATTCTTTTATATATTTCTTGGATTACTACAGAAGATATTAATGTATACATGTCTCTTGATTATATACGGATATAACTCACTGAATAAAAATACTTGGTATTTGAGTCATTTTCTTGTTCATCCCCAGACTAGGAAAATTTCCTTTATTCGGTGTAACTCACGGCTGCGCAGGTGGTACCAAAGCGAGTTTAATTTTGACCTGCTATTTTGTGACTGAAAGTGCTGGCAGTGGTAATTCGTGATCCAACTATCGGATGCACTGTTAAGGTTTTATGAAGTCACATGAACCGACAACTCCAGCAGGTTCTTTTCCCACTTGGGTAGGTTGAATGAGCATGTGACTCTGCTGTAGCACGGCAGAAACAATAAGCATAATTGTATGGGCAATGAAGATGTCCAAATTACTAAATTTTAAAATATATATAGTTAACTCTCCATTGTATCTTTCATTTCTATCTCTCTTTTATCTTTCCTTCGTCCCGAAAAATTATATAGAAAGAAAATAACGTTCGAGCTTTACAGTCTCGATCACCATAATTATATAAGTCCTTAGATACAGTTAAAAAAAATATATATCTAATTTAGAAGCCTTTTTCGATTAAGATTGTTGCGATATAATAAAATAAATATTAATTTTTTTATAGAATAGACCGGACTCTTTCTACCTATTTTTTCGTTGTTATAACATATGTATATTATTCGGTGGAAATGAAAAAGAATGAAAGAAAAAAAGACAGGTGAAGAAAAATCCTAACCGCATTCCAACTTTCCAAGAATATGTATTGGCCATCGGACTCCTGCCACCAAGTGTGGATTATCCATTTCTCTTTTCGCGTTTAGATCAAAGTCCCTGCAAAATTTTAAAGGGAAAAAGAAAATTGAAAAGGCAATGTCAAGGAGCGAGGAAAATGACGTATGTACCGTGCATCAACAAAGACAACTACACATCACCTTTTTGGCCACAGGAAACCAGCGAAATTGATGAGTCGTCCATGGACAATGGGCCCAAAGGACGACTTAAGGAGTTGTACTTTCATGTCATGGCAACTTGAAGACAAGCAGGATGGCACTGATATGTACGATATTTATGCGAAGAGATTTTGCACATTTCACCGGAAAAGATATTTTTGTACTTTGGATCCTAGGTTTTAGATATCTATATATAATTTGTACATCATCCTAATCTGGCCCATAAAGATTGATATGTATGATAATTTTTTCTTCGCTAGTGTATTATCTCGAGGCTTATATGTCTTTTTATTTGTTTATTTATTTTTAGAAATAATTTTCCAAATTATTAAGGATAGATTGGACTACAAAGTGAATTAATCTAAAAACACTTTTCTCTTCAATGAAATGGCGTGTCCAATTAGAAATAGACATCAATACATACAATTTACGTGTGTTTAAAGTATCGTTTGATTGTTATAATTTCATGATATTATACTAGATAAGACAAAAACCTTTTATCCTTTATTTGTTTTATATAATTGACTATAGGACTAGGTAAAAGAGGTCTTAAAGTGCAGGATAAAAACTAAAAATTTATATGATATATTTGATAATATAAAAATTTATTTTACATTGTATAAAATAAATATATATATATTTTTTTAAATTCCGAAAACAACCCTACATCAAATTTCTAAATCACAATACCAAACCTTATTAAAATATGTATTATGAATAATTAAAAATTTCAATTCTTTTATAAAATTTTTCGATCATAAACTCGTATCCAGTATTGTACAGATCAAATGTTATACAACAAGGTTATATTGTCCTGTATAAGTTGTACTGTGCTATTCAGTTTTCCTTATTTTGTCTAATTCTAATAACTAAATGTTACTTAAAGATATGATTTTAAAGAAAAGGTGAATGGTGGTAAAAAATAAAAAAGGAAAAGGAAAAGGCAATTAGAAAGAGAATACTAGGTATGTCAGTCGTTTAGGATCATGGTTAGCTAAAAGTAGCAATAATAAAGGAGATGGGAGATTCAAATCCCTAAAATATTAGCCTATTGCCTTTTAGGATAATATCAAAATTACTATTTAAAATTTACAATTCATTTTTTTTATTTTTAAATTTTGTACAAAAAGTTTGAGGTTGCTAACTATAATGCCCAATTAAACTTTTACTTGTTGAAATTAAAACTTGAAGTTTGAAATTATTGAATGTAATTGTGATACTCTATATTTGTAGGAAATGATTTGTATTGATTGATAAGACTAACATAAAAAATAGCATCTTAACACTAGTTAGAAACTATTAAGTCAAGTGGTCGAAAAAGCCCTTTGGTGCTTCTTAGCATAATTATTAGCTACTTTTTATGTAGAATATCACATAAAGTATAAGAGTTAGCCCATGAAAGTAGATAAATAATTTGGGGTTGAACCAGTGAGAAGCTAGTAAGCTTGTTTCAACTTGATTTACAGAGAGGTTTATGGAGGACATAGAGTGTCACTAGGGTATAACTATTGGTATCCTTTCAGGATGAGATATTGATTTACCTAATCAGGGGATTATAATATCATGTAAGAATCGACTCGATAGTTGATTGATTCTAATTTGTAAAAGTTATGGTTTTTGGATTTTTAAGAATGGTTTGAATATGAACTCTTGCGAATATGACGCACCATAAGAATTAACACTTATAGACTAAATGAACGATATGATGCACGATTAAATAATCTAGCTTATTAGCACCATTGTAAAGATTGTTAAGAGTGAAAGGAGAGTTTATACTTAAGAAAAATATTTTATAAAATAGTGATGTCTATTATAATGAAATAAGCACTTTAAATAGACTCTACAGTCATAATAGCAATTCCATAAGAAAATAAAAAAAAAACCTATAATTAATGTTAAAAGAACTTAATTCATTTTTGCTAATAGAACTAAATTTTCACTAGCCAATACAATTAAATTTCCATTGGTCAATAGACATAAATCCCTATTAGCTAATAAATCTAACAAAATAAAAGACCTACAATTAATGCTAAAAGAGCTTAATTCCTATTGGAATAACGAGAAAAGAGTTGTTATAACGAAAGCTGAGCTGAGCCAATATACACCATCATTGAGTTGCTTAACCAATGACAAGTGCATTAAAGCCTCTTAAGTTTAATTGCTCCTTCTCTATGGTTTATTCTCTCTTAATAGTTCCTTGAGGGCCATGCACATTATTTCTTTTAGGCTACCTATAGTGCTTAGTGCACGTAGGACATACCTAACCACTTTGATCTAATCCATACAAATATAGTATTTTAACTTTTGGAGTTTATGATTCAATATTTGAACTTTGGATATGCTTGAATTTGACTAAAATTTTTAGTTTTTGCAATTAGAATGTTAACCTTAGGATTACTAGAAAGGCTTTAAAGGCACTATTTCCAAAATGCAAAAGTTTTGATGGTAGATAAGAGTTAAGGCTGTTTAAGCTCAGCAGAGTGAATTTTGAGCTCTTAATAAGATAATGAATTTTGATTCCCTCGTTTTCTTCATTACAAAAAATATGAGTGATGAAGCTTTTGTAATATCACATGCTAAATTGTAGACTTGGTACTTTTAAAAATTAATTTCCAAAAATATGTAAGTTGAAAATTACATTGTAAGGAGAAACATTAGTTCGATCACAAATTTTTCTCAATGTAAGCTTTTTCACTAAACTTGGCATGTTTGCATCGTACTTATCAATATAACCATAAAAGAATTCTTATCAATATAAACCAAAGTTTCATATAATTTTGAAATTAGTAGTTTGGTTTAATATTTCATTAACTAGTTAATGAAATCATATTGACTCATATGCATACCCTGCAAGTGAAGGGTGTTAATAATTTAGAGAAATGAGGGACAAAGTATGTAAGTTGAAAATTTAAAGGTCTAACCTATACAACTTATTCTTTTTTCTACACCACCCCCACCCCCAAAGGGGATTAAAAAACATTCCATTTTTTACAGGAAATATAGCTCATATAAAGTAAGCTACAAGGCCATGGCAACTTGCTAATTACTTTAGTTAAGGTGATCGTTTTGGATTATAGACATAATATAAATCATTTCTCATGTCAAATTAAAAAATCTCGAATAGTATTTAATATGGAAAGGGAAGAAAAAATAGTGAAAAAAAATTCCAAAAAAATGTTGTTCTTAGGAATATAATCTTAGGAAAAGGCAATTTTGGTTTAGACTCAATCAATCCAAAATCATCTCTTCTTGAATCAACCTAAATCATATTTGAATGAAATAGTATACCTCAAATCAAATTCTAGCCGATACAATGTGAATGAAATTTTCGTTTTTCTCCTCTCTTTATCTCATAGGTATGGCCTTTGAATTAATAGAGAACCTTTGTTCTGTATCTATATGAATTGATATTACGATTTTGATTTGATTCCTCTAATTTTAGCTCAATCCAAAATCATCTCCTCTAACCCAAATTCACTTCCCCTAAAGGTGATTTTAAACATGAAAATACATAGTAATTTTTAACACAACCGAAGCACTTGAATTTATAATGATATATTCAAATATTTACATAGTGTTTAAAAAGTAGGGATCAAATACAATCTCGAATATGAAATATGTAAATCTAATGCCATTGGTGCTGTTGGCACGTATGTAGACAAACATCCTAAGGGTCTACATCAAGTTGGGGTTGCATCATTTGGTTTGCATCCAACTAAGTGATTTGTACCTCATCCTAACTGTAAGTACTCAAGTATGATGCATGCATGGGGACTAAAGTAGGGTACACTTGTGAGTCCCTTCCTTATGTCATCATGCTAATCTCTAACTGACCTCCTCAATAGTGTAAGGGGAGTACGAACATAACTAATAGAGATCTCTCCAATGATGAAGGTGTAGAAGATTTGACTATTAGAGCTCTCCCTGAAGAATGATGTCCAAAACTCAATTCTCGATGATCTAGGACATACTGCTAGCAATGGATGCTCTGGAGACAAATCGTCCCTAATGCCAAACTCAACCAATTGTCACTCTTAACCCCTATCCCAGCCTTGTCCTTGTAAATGATAGAGCCCTCCTTGCTAAGGATCGCGGGGGCAGAGAGCTACCCTACTCCATATCTAGTACTCTGATGTATTGTTTAGGTAGATACCCTTGAGCTGCTGAATTACGACATCCACACTTGGCTACTCCACCATGATATCCTCATACGACATCTGAGGCAACTTGTAGATGAAATCTACTTGCATGTTACAAAAAAAAAAAAAAATAAAAAAAATAAAACAAACAAACAAATTTGTTAGTATATAATGGTAGAGGTGCAATTTTGGTCAAGGAGAATAAAGTTAAGCACATAACATGTGTACCTAAGAGGCCCCTGACCGGCTAATAAATCATCGAGTGACCTGTTGATACCATTTATTATAGTTTGGAGCTATATTGGGCGGTGGTACTATAAGAACAATCATGGTATGCTGATTCGCCCATTATTCAGACTAGTTAGCGTAAGTGGTGACCCAATTTGTCTCTATTCGAATTTGTAGGTTTATATTATGTAGCTTTCGAGATGTATCAATAGGGGTGGGAATTCCCTACATCCCGCTGAACTATCGTGTAATCCGATCTAGGAAATAGAACTTGACTACGTAAAAGCAAATCAAGGGTGCATGTGCAATTTATATATCACTATCAACGCAATAGAAAGTAAGGAGCTTAGTAAAGTTATCATAGGAGTAAGGTATCCATACGACCTACAAAATTAGCTAATTAGAACATTCGGTCACGTAATGTTATAGAGTAAATATAACTGTAATTAGTAATTTGTATACCGACTCTAGATGCTAACGATCAAACGTATCCTTACATTGGCCAACGACATGTATGGGAAGCTTTGTAACATCGAACTTGGCACCTCATTAGCTCATCAACAGGTGATCATTCACTACTACCATAATCTTGCTATATAGTGAACCAATGCGTGGAAAGTGCTCCTATGCCTACAACTAGAGTAAGATAAGTGCCCCACTAATCTTACTTGTATCCATCATGATATAAGGCACAACTAGCAATAAAGCCATGTTAAGCATGTAACATCATAGACGTATCGGCCAGCTATAGTAAGGTTAGAGAGGAGGGGGAGAAACATCAAATGCACCATGTTGTTGGACTTGTCCAATAATAGCATCCCCTCCAGTCACCTGCATAATATGCACTCTGGTATATTGCTGTACAATAAGATCATTTGCATGTAAGCTCCTAAAATTGAGTTTAGGACAATTGAGCTTAGATTTAGGGTTTTTAGGGAAATTTATCCAATTGAGCCTAAACTTTACAACTAGAATAAAAAAGTTAGTCGAGATATTACAATGAAGTTAGATTTTAGTAATAATGACCCGAAATCCCAATTTTGCCCTTAGAAATTAGAATATTTAATAAAGCACTAAAATATTCGGAACTCCTAAAATCGAATTTAAATTACAACGAGAACTTAGAGATAAGTTAATTGAGCTATAAAATAAGATAATGTAGTATAATTTACTATATAAAAATACACGTAATTTTACGAATATACTCAGTATAAATAATAATTATACCCGTAAATTAACCCTAAATTATGTAATTATATATTTATTGTGTTGAATTCATGAAATTAACTTTAAAACATATCCTAAAAATAAAAGATATGCTAGAAACTTAATTATATGAGTAAAGTTATATATTTCACATGTTATTTACATAGGGTATAAACTTGTATATTAATTAAATAACTAATTCTAACATATAATATCTATATTTAAGTAATTATTTAATAAAAGAAAAAGAAAAAAATTGATCAAATGCATTGAAGATCGCTGGACAATGATGCGTGGTAGGAGATAAGAATAGGAATGCTGATTCAAAAGCAAATCTACAACATTTAGGCACCTCATGCTTAGGAAAACAAAAAGGAATTAGAAAGAAAAAATATAAAATAATTAAAGAAAAATCCCTTAACCGACTTGGAGGCACTATAAAAAGCCAACACCTTCAGATATGTAAATTTTAGCAGTTTGGAATCAGAAATACTTAGAAAGAAAAATTAGAAAAAATTGTAGAAAAAAAAACAAATTTAGAAAAAACAGGAAAAATTAGTGAAAGTGTAAAACTCTAACCTAGAGTGGTTCTGTTGTGAAACCCAGTCAACCCCACACGGTCCACCCACCGCGCAGGCCGTCCGACAACCGCCCAACCATTGCCGGCTACCGGAGCACCCAAGAACACCAAGGTCAATTTTCTACCCTGTTTTTCAATAATTTCTAAAAAATAGTAAATTCACCCAGAAAATTATGAAAAAATTGTACTTAGGTTATTTTAAAATGCTTTCATGTGATATTTTTATTTTTGAAAAAATCGTAATATTTAATATACTTTATTAAGAAATCTATAATTCACCTGAATTTATATTTGTGAAATAAATGTACTATATGATATTGTTTCTAGCTGAAAATTTTTGTGTAGGATGTGTATGATATATAGGTAATTGCTATGTAGCCCAAATTTTTATTTGAATAATTTTAATATTTATTGTATTTTTAGGCCTGAAATTAGCTCGAAAATAGGCTGAAATTATGAATTTAATAGGAAATTATGAAATTAATTGATGAAATGGACATGTACTGATCTATAATAAATACTAACAGTATTGAGTCAGATTGAAATTAATTTGGTGCTAAAAGAATTATAATTGGATAATTTATCATAATTTAGGGATAAAATCGTCAATATGAAAATATAGGTAATAGGTCAAAAACTTAAAATCAAGTGATAACTGAATTTCCTATATTTTTAGAAACCTATAGAAATTTTCGGGGAATTATTTGGTAACCCGAACTATTTATTATGAATTTTTCAAGTAAAATAGCTTAAATTATAAGTCGGGGTGTATTTGTAATATTAATAGACTAAAATGAATTAAATAATTAAATAAAAACTATATAAAGGATTGCTGATTAGATTGGATTAATGGAGATTTTTATTTTATTTATTAATATTTTCTGATCGGGATACACTTTAGGTGTATTATAATTAAATAATACTTATATTGTTACAATATAAGGACAAATTAGATAAAAAAAATATTTAATAATGTAAATTATGTATAATACGATTATTTTTATATAATTATGTATAATTGTATCAAAAACTCAAACTACCCGTTAAAAGCTATCTCTAAAAACAGGATTTGTAAAACGTGTCGTTAGGTCTATATGAACCCAATAACACTAATTTTGTTGAAATCGGACAACCTTAAGTAATTTAGCTTATGACTATATCATATTTAAGAATATACATATTTCGGTAACCTTACTAGAATTAAAACATAAATTAATAAATAAAAAGTACGTTTCAATACAATCGAAACGATATATAATACGTAATAGTATATATGATGTACAATATCAATAATTAATAATTTAATTCGATATATAGTGATAACATGACGGTATATTATGGAAATAATATATATATAAATATAACCATTTTAGATTAAACCTTAATGTTTTCATAATTATTACGAAAACTGAATTTGGGCCTTTTGTGTAATTAGGACCTTCCAATACAAAGATGGTTGACAATTCAATTCAGCAATAGCGAACGTCTAAACAAGTAAGTTGGGGTTGTGGCTTCACTACTGTTTGGGTCTTCACCACTGTTTGGGTGTTATTTAAAGTATCCGGAGACTCAAGAGTACTTTTGGTTGTGTTTGTAGTTAGATGATTATACGCATGCTATGTATGTGAATGATACTCAGTAGTGACATGAGTTCAACTCCTTGGTGTGCTGTTCTGCATATTTGCATGGATTCTATATTATGTGAACTTGTTGATCACCCTTGATTAACACTAACGGTTATTCGACTAAAATGTAATTGGACATGCATAATCACCCGTTAGGGGAAAACGATTAAGAGTGTTAGGCCAAATACCGACTTCCTTCGATGAGGATAGCTGAAATGATCCTTTTCTCATCCTTAGTCGAACTAAGTGACAGGCAAGGAGGTCGCAGCAAGGTTGGGGGCTGTGGTTTGAAGGCGGTTACGAGAGGAGGGTGTTCTCTACTGCACAAGCCTGGGTTTGGTCTAACTTGAGTCGCGATGAAACTCCTCAATCCAGGTTAGAGCGGATGCAATTTCTCTAACCTCACAGTGGACCGATTAACACTGTACGATGTTTCATTTGAGTGATTGCATTGCATTTCATCATGATTATTAACCTTATTTGTGATTGTATAGTACTCTCCTGACTCCACTCCACTTACTGAGGTAGTTGTGCTCACATCCCTATAGACTCTTTTGCAGGTGTTAAGTGAAGACAAGATGTTCAGGTATCGCCGTTCTCAAGTTAGTGTGCTGCTATGTGGGAAAGTAAAGATTGAGGAATTAACTGAACCTGAGCTCTTGACTTTGTCTTTAAGTTTTGAGGAAAACTAATTGGGAATTCCCTGGAAGCCCACTAGTTTTTTAACTTATTGTATATAAATTGCAAAACTCATCGTTTTTAATAAACTTTGATTGTAAACTTTACTTTTAGACGTGAAACGTTTGTTTAAATACTGTTGTGATACTAAACAGTAGGTTGTATAGAATAAGTAACTTGTAAAAGCTCTACCACATGTTTAGTTATTAATATGTGTCAGAACAGACGTTTCAAGCTGGTTGAGTTGTGCGCCTTGTGTGAACTGCGTCTACGATAGCAGCTGTGAGGTCAGCTTCTATCTTAGATTAGTTTACACGGCGGGACTGTTATGACTCTTCTTGTTTGGGGTGTGACACTGCATCCTTGGGAAGGTCACTAAAGTTGTCTTTCAACCAGGACAACTTCACCCGAGCCCTATTAATAGCATTCAAAGGGGAACGTAGTCTAAATGACTGCAGACATTAGTCAGCTTAGCCTAATTGCAAGTCACTTATCACAGTTTGACACATTTTTTACTTGTGTTGACTTTACAATCTAGTAAAAACTTTAGTCCACTTGCCTAAAATATATAATATTAAATTCATTATAATAAATTTACAAGTATAATGTTTGATTGAAATTACAATAGCAAATAAAGGTTAGTAATGAGAAAAAAATGAGATTAGAAAGGTAGAAAATAAAAAAAGATAGATATAAGATAAGAAATGGGTGGAATAAATAAATTGAGAAATTCTTCAAGGTTTCTAAAATATGATTTTGGTTATTACTTTTATGTTCATTTTTTCTTAATAATTTTTCTAAGGTAGAAACTATCATCTTAAGATTTTGCTGGTAGAGTATAATGGGACTTTGAGGTCAATTAGACAAGATTGGGGTAGCTTCATGTACTTAAGGCCTAACTACAAAACATGCATAGGTGATAGAATAGCCAGGGGTTATTTGATGGAGCCACTTCAATGTCTAAATTGGTGATATTCCTTGGAAAGTGTATAATCCAAAAGTGGAAGCTTAGGAATATTGATATACTTCCAAATGTGTAAGCTTTTGTATGCATATGTATCTATGTTATTTGAAGAGAAAGATTTCATATTTATAGCTTGAGCTTAGAAGCTCCTGTTACCTCATAGTACTAAAACTAGGACACCATGCCTTGGGTTTTGGGGGCTTGGATATGGTGATGATGTCGAGAGATGATTGTCTTGAGCCTTGTACCTGTCTTTTCTTAATAGAGGTTGAGAGATAATGGTATCGTATGATTTAGGTTACATGGGCTCTCCAAGGGATGAGTCACTAGTCATCACATCATAATAAATGTGATGTAGGTGTTGTTTAGATAAGCATGTGGGGCTTCTATTAAAGGACAAGCAAGCAATGTCGAGCCATACCATAGGATCCATGACTTGAAGAAGATGGAGGTTGTGATTGCTCCTTATAAGCCCCATAACCAGTTACTCAAGGTTTCGATCGACTGAAAGATCCGATCAAGCTTAAATTATAAGTAAAGTTAGAAATATTAGTAAAAATGATCCCATAAGTTTGAATTTAAGAAAATAAGCAATAAAATAAAAGACTATAAAAATTTCAAATTTTAAATATATAACTCGTTATTTATTGAAAATGCGTAAAATGCATTCCGATAATTAACGAATTACTAGAGATAAATTATATGTATATTAAAAATCATAAAATGACCTAAATAATATTGAGGAATATTTATTTATACTATAAATGAATTTACATGTAAGTATAAATACGCGTAATTACTTAAAATATGCGAAATGTGCTAAAATAATACTAAATACTTAAAGAAAATTCATAATTAATTAAGAAAAAATAAGGAATGATCAAGAATTGGGTTGTGGCAGTTGAGAAAAATAAGAAAAACATCAGCCAATTAAATTAAGGTAACTCAAAAGCAAAAAATTAAGGGATTTTGATAATGTCTTGTTCAATTTAATGCACAATAATTTCCCTAACACTTTATAAATAGTAAGAAAAATTCAAAAGCTCATTTGGACAGTTAAAAATAAGAGAAAATTAGGGAGAGACGAAAATTGAGAGAAAAATTAAGGTTAGAAAAAAAGTAGGAAAAACTGTGCATTTAGAGCCTTTAAAAGGAACCCACACCAAACGAGTAACTAGGAGTGGACGGCCACCACCACCATACGGTGGTGGCAGCACCCAGACCAGCCGACAAGGCCACTGTGGCCGACGGTGGCCGGAGCCACCCAGACCGGTAAGTCCAATTTCTAGACCGATTTTGTGTAATTTTGTAAAAAATAGTAAATATTCTTAGAAAATTATGAATTTTGTTATTCTGGAATATTTTTGTATGTAGTTTTTAGGAAAAATATTATTTTGATGAAAATATGTCTCGTAATATATGGTCCTTAAGAAATCATGCAAAACCGAGCATATTTTGGTTTGGAAATAAATG